>CBVK0101170411.1:0-15935 GCA_900067695.1 Picea abies
CCATGAACTAGGTGATTGGTCCAAGAAATATAGAACACTGGCCTTATTTAGAACCCTGAGCCTGGAGGGTGAGTGTCTGCAAGGAAGAGGAGACTTGAATAATTCATTTTACATGCTAGTTGGAATTATGAGCATAATGGGTATGTAAAGGAAAATAGTGATTCGATTAAATGTGACAACCATATGGATGTAGATCCATGAATTTCACATATAAGTATTGTTCTAATATGTATATTTCCTCTTGAATCATGAACAATAATGGAATGTTTATGCATGAAAATGTGAATTAATATGTATGTTGTTTGAAATTGATGTAGAAATAATGTTGAAATACTAAGAGTTTGGGAGAGGCCCAGATCAAGGAGAGGAATACATTGTGGAAGCAACTAAAAGATGAAGGCATGGAAGTTGTTCCTAACATGTAAATAAAAAAGAGGACATTGTTCCTTTTTAAGGGGGAGGGGTACGTAACACCCCATTTTTAAATACTCATTATATGTAATTAATAATGTCTAATAATTTCCATGCCATGTAATATAAACCTTGTAAATGTATTACTGTTTAAATGGAAAATGCCAACTAGTTTATTGATGGGTGAACCCTTAAATTACTAGCCATGATACAACGAGAGAGATTAGTGAGGAGGCATATAGCCATTTCCTCCTTGTAACTTCTACCTTATGTAGCATGAAAATGAGGCTGCTGAGGGTGATCAATATTTTTCCAAGCATGCGATTCTCCATAAGGAGGATGTAAAACATTTTTCTAGCCATCATGTTCTGGTATGACCAGAGGATTAGAAACATGGTTTGGAATTGGAATATCGATACTTGGATGAGGGTTTTCAGGCATAAGTGGAGGTCTATAGGCTTGTTGGGCAGAAAACTTGAGGAAACATGTTTGTAGAAATTGATTGAATTTATTTGACTCTGCATCAAAATGTATGGAAAATAAGAGCCTCTTATTACCCGTTTTCCAAGGACCTAGTCCTCTACCTCTATTATTTCTTCTCTTTCCATGTCTGCCTCTGCTGAAAAAGATCATTCTAATACATGCTCACAAATCAGATCCAAAGCATCATTAATATATCATCTAAACATTTTCAAAACAATAATTTAGACCTAGCTCTATATACCATAAAACATATGCAAGAAATCACTCTGCATTTCATGTCCTAGAGTTAATAATCATCTAGAATAGGGACTTAGAAGGGTTCTCGGGATTCCATGATTGGGATTATAATGAGCGTAAGATGGTAAGTATGATAAGGAAAATGTAATATGGAATGTTCATTTACCATAATTATCTCTATCAAATAATTACACTCTTATGATATTCCTTGTATATAGAACAAAGCAAACATAAAACCAACTGAACACTTCTTCAAACTAAAATAATTCTACTATGAGACACTTTGTACAATTACAATAAAGCATGGGAATGAAACATGTAATTGATATAGTGAAAGAGATTGTAATGGATGAAAAATGTTAAGTTTGACAGGAATAAAATGATCATGCTTTCATTACAATTGACTTCAATCATTATCCACCTTTATGACCCCAACAAGCAGAATTATAATAACCATACAACCATAATGTTCGATCCTAAAGGTAAATATCATTTTATTATCCTTTCATCAAAATTCTTACAACAATTTGATTATTTCTAGAATTCATTCACATAATACTCTCATCATACCTTTGGTTCCATCTATTATTCATAAAAAAAATCCATGTATCATCCATTTTCATTTTTATTAAATCATAGTATATCACTTCCATCATTGGATGAAAAATTACATGTAACAAATCCCATGATATCAACCAAACATCGAAACATCAACCGACAAGATCCCATGTATTGAAATAATCAATCTCACTCAAATGTACATAGGTTACACTATACACATTTGATTTTCAAAACTAATATCCAACTAAGCATTTGTTCTGCAAGGGTGGTGTTAGAACTAGAAGTTATCCTTAGACTGGTTGAAAGACAATCTCAATACCCATTTTATTCTTGAGTATTTAATTTATTTGAGTAGGTGGATCAACAAGACTGGGAAAGGAAGAGGGAAACAAGCTAACTGCAGATCAATAGCTACCATTGGGCAAGGAGTCATAAACACCTTGTTCGGTAAAGGAAATCAAGATGCATAACAGATAAAAGTTTTATATAATTATGGGTAGAGGAATGAAGAACATGACAAAAGGTGGATAATTCACAAAACATTAAACCTTTCTGAAAAATTGAATGCAAGGTACTTTAATAAAACAATGATTTAATAGGAAAGTTATAGAAGATCTTCTTCTACTCAAGAATCTATTAATCAAGGGTAGTTTCAGATCCTCTGAATTTGCAATTTATACAAGAAATAAGATGTAAAGAAATAAAAAATTTTTTTAGACATTCTAGTAGCACAACTCTCATGGATCTTCAATTACAAAAACGATTAAAACATGAATGCCCTTGGGATTACAAATAAGAAACAAAACTTCTCCTCAAACTCTCCATCATGATCTCCATCATTTTCTCAACAAAACCATTTATATCTATAATGTATCAATCCTTCCTACTATAAATAGGTCGAATCCCAAGTGGTTTCATTGGATTCCTTTTTCTCTAGGAGCCTTTACAACAAGGTGAAAAAAAAAATCCACCTAGCTCCTATTGTTTTGGATCTTGTCTATTGTGATAAATATTTTTTTTGAAATAGGTCATGCTTCTTGATATGGTGATAGAAAACATGTCCATCATGTCCAAATACCTCCTAATAAACCATTGAAACCCCCTCAAATAGGTGGAATCCCTCCTACAACTCAGATTTATCAAACTGATAGAGTTTGCAGCACAATTTTAGGATTAGTTGCAAACTTTCCTATAGATGATGACTTCAACTTTTCTCCCAAACGACGAACTGGGCCGCATTGATGTTTGGTCAGAAAGTCCAATATATTATGATTCATATCCACAAAAAATTTTAGAGCAACCCACATTGACATTTAAAAGGTATTTTGAAAAAATGACTCTGTTGTGCACTATTTCGCTGCAAATTGTCCCAAAATTACAAGTTCGCAACGCCTTTGATAACACGCGCTGTGAAATTTCATGTAGGTCCCTTTTTACATTTAAAATTTATTTTGACTTTTAAAACTTGCACAACAATATGGGAAATTCTTCTAGAACCTGCTAAAACGTCTTGAAACATGAAGCAACCTTTAGAAATTATATGAATATTGTAACCTTAGCTCAAGACCCAAAATCATTACTCATGTTATAATTATATGCAAAAAGTGAACCATGGAAAAAATGATGCTAATGTGAAATAGTATCCTGTATTCATTTTTTCCTGGTACTCCTTCTAGTTTCCACCTTTTTCATTTTCTCACAAAAATTCAAGCAACCTGCCCTCTGGAATGCTTCCTTGAAAAATGGTTCAGAATTGATAAGTTACATGTCATGTGGCTAATCCCCGACAATATCTCCTCCTTTGTGAAACTTATTACCTTGATGACTATCCATGATAGCTTGTTTTGAAAACCCTTTACCCTCTTATAAAATCTTGTTATCAAATATAGGATAAAAACATGAAAATAGGGTTTGTTTACAGAACTGTCACAACATAGGGTTTACTTGAATAAACAATTTATGCCCAACAATAGTGTGAGGATGAACATGATTCAAATAGGAGGTGAGAAATGAAGAACAAAAATCCCAAATTGAATGAGGAAACAATCAGGAAAAAATGTAGCAACTCTACGCAAAACAGAGGGTTCACAATGCATTGTTGAGTTCGCAACGCAATTTATGAGTTTCCAGAACACAATTTGTAGCATCACAAAAAATATACTGGATAAGGTTACTGCTGCAAGAGGTAGCTGGAAATTGATGTTTTTGGTATACAATAACAAAATTGAAGATTTACGAAGTTTAGGATACCAATAATTTAGGATTTGATAAGTGAAAAGAGTTTTCAATGCAAAAAACATGTAACAGTTTGCAACACAAAAAATATGTAATAGTTAGCAACAATATACAGTGGTTACAAGAAAGAATTATAATATTTCATTTGGATGGTGAGAACATGTAACCAAATACTTCATGAAGGCTTTAAACTGAGAGACATGTATGACCAAAACTTTCCCTCTTCTACTAATTATGACAACCACCATCATGAATGAAATACTTTTGTAACTGTACTCTGATCAGCTTTCTAGACCTTGAATCTTGTACATCCTATGTGTTAACATATGGCTCCATAGGGGATGAATACCTCCCTAGGAGGCTCCAAGAACATGGTAGTTCTAGTACCTTATCCATTTATCCTTGCAAAAGAAAGACCACAGAGCTCCTTGCACATTTATTGAAATATGGAAATACTCTCACACTGCAACTTGACTACACTATGCAAAATGAAGGAAATGCTCAAAAGGTGATATTATTTGTGTACACCTACTTTACTTGATAAAACAAATCTGATCACGTGTATACAAATTTCTGGTCTAACCATTCAAGCAATTGACTGAGCAACTAAAATATTTGCATATATTTTTTTAGATTAAAGACATGAAACCAAATCAACAACTCTTCATAAAACTGAACTCTAAATTTATAGTCGAACTGGGGTAACACAATTTCAGTAATGAAATCCTCCAAATAAGATGCTACAGGATCATGGAAGGCATGAAAACCAACTGCTAACCGATAATCAATAATGCATACCTTAGTCTAATCTTCATAACTGAATTGATCCAACATGATTTTTTCTTCATGGATGGAATTGTTTTGCATGCTTTATGTTTTAGTGAAAGCATAAGGTATCAGTTGTGCATATCCATGTGATCCATAAGAGGAAAAGTAACTCTCTCCATTAATGAGCTCTTCTTCTTCTAGCTTAAGGAAATCATTTTTCAAACTTGATGAAATATTGAATCTGTTGCTCAAGATTTCTAGAAGAAAGGAAAAATACTTTCTCATGATCTTCAACAACACTATCTGAGTGTAAATGAGGATTTTTCAATGGTTCATCATCATTATTTTCATCCAAGCTATCATCTTCAATATCATATGTTTTTTTGGTTTCAAGATCCTCTTGCATAGAAGAGTTTGAAATTTCTTCTACAATAACTAACTCTTCTTTAATATCCTTTTCAACAAGATTTTCATAAAGCTCATCAGAAGAGAAAGATTTTATTGTTTGTTGATTACAAGAATCAAATTGTTCACAACAATCTTCAAGAAGTATGTCATCAAAATAATACCTTTTACAATGTTTGTTGAAAGCAACATCGAAATCTCTCAAGGAACATATGCTATAAGGATGAAGAGAAAAAGTCCATTCTCATGCATCACCCTTTAAAGAGTACACGAACATTTTCATCAATAGATCCTCATGAAGTATTCCTAGTTGATCCATGCATTGATGAAATGTAACAAGATGTTGGGAAGGATTATCCTCCTTCTCTTCTTTGAAAACAAGAATATAATCTATCCATTCCGATGGAGGAGGCACTAGATCTGGAAAACTATGAACAATTGAAAAATTGAGAGGTGAAAACCTCTATTCCAATGTAGCTTCCATGGACTTTGTCATCTTGAATAAGTGAAGTTTGCAATAGATCCTTTCTTCATGGAGTGGATTCGCTAGGTGAATGATGCACTCTGAATATTTCCAACTTCAATTCACCATCCAAAGCTAGATCTCATCAGTGTCATTCTCCCAGGGAATATCTTCAACTTCATCCCCGACAATGGCTCCAAAAATGTTAGCACTAGAATTTGTCCTTAGACTGCTTGAAAGACAATCCCACTACCCATTTTATTCTTTAGGATTGAATTTATTTGAGCAGGTGTATCAACAATACTGGGAAGGGAAGAGGGAAACAAGTTAATGAAAAATCAATAGCTACCATTGGGCAAGGAGTTATAAACACCATGTTCAGTAAAGGAAATCAAGCTGCATAACATATTTTTTTTTTATATAATAATGGGTAGAGGAATGAAGAATATAACAAAAATCAGATCATTCAAAAAATAGTAAAACTTTCTAACAAAGTGAATGCAATGTACTTGAATAAAACAATGATTTAATAGGAAAGTTATAACAGATCTTCTCCTACTCAAGAATCTATTAATCAAGGGAAGTTTTTGATCCTATGAATCTGCAATTTATACAAGCAAGAATATATAAAGAAATGTAAAAAAATGTAGTTCAAAGAATCTGGTAGCACAACTCTCATGGATCTTCAATAACAAAAATGATTAAAACATGAATGCCTTCAGGCTTACAGATAAGAAGAAAAACTTATCATCAAACTCTTTCATCACTTGGATCATGAACTATAGCCTTTTCTCAACAAAACCACTGCTATCTATATTGTATCAATCCTTCTTACTTTAAATAGGTTGAATCCAAATTGGTTTCATTGGATTCCCTTTTCTCTATGAGCTGTTACAACAAGGTGAAAGAAAAAATCCACCTAGCTCCTATTTTTTGGATCTTGTCTATTGTGAAAAATGTTTTTTTTAAACAAGTAATGATGCTTGATTTGGTGATATAAAACATGTCCCTCGTGTCCAAATATATCCTAGGAAACCATTCAAACCCCCTCAAATAGGTGGAGGCCCTTCTACAACTCATATTTATCAAACTATTAGAGTTTGCAGCGCAATTTCAGGATTCGCTGCAAACTTTCCTATAGATGATGATTTCAAATTTTCTCCCAAATGACGAACTGGGTCGGGCTGAGTTTTTGTCAACAATTCCAATATATTATGATTCATCATCGAAAACAATTTCAGAATAACCCATATCACCATTTAAACATGACTTTGTTGTGTAATAATTCGATGCAAACTATCCCAAATTACCCATTCACAACACATTTGAGAACACACGTTATGAACTTTCCTGTAGGTGCCTTTTTACATTTAAAATTTATGTCAACTTCTAAAACATGCAAAACAACCTAGGAAATCCTTCTAGAACCTGCTACAAACCTCTTGAAACATGAAGTAACCTTTATAAATCATATGAATATTGTAACCTTAGCTGAAGACCCAATATCATTACTCATGTTATAATTATATGCAAAAAGTGAACCATGGAAAAAATTATGTTGATGTGAACTAGTATCATGTATTCATGTTTTTCCAGTACTCGTTCTAGTGGCCACCTTTTGATTTTCACATAAAAATTAAAGCAACCCACCCTCTAGAATGATTACTTGAAAAATGGTTCAGAATTGATAAGTTACATGTCATGTGGCTCAGCCCTGACAATCTCTCCCCCTTTTTGAAACTTCTTAGCTTGTTGATTGTCCATGATAGCTTGTTTTCAAAATCTGTTTCCCTCTTATAATAAATTGTTATAAGATATATGATAAAAACAGGAAAATATAGCTTGTTTACAGAATTCACACAACTTAGGGTTTACTTGAATAAACAATTTATGTGCAACAATAGTGTGAGGATGAACAAGATGCAAGTAGGAGGTAAGAAAATAAGAACATAAATCCCAAATTTAATGAGGCTGCATTCAAGAAAAAATGTATCAACTCTATGTAAGACAAAGGGTTCGCAACGCACTGTTGAGTTTGCAGTGCACAACTTGTAGCATCGTAAAAAATATAGTGGATAAGGTTAATGATGCAAGAGGTAGTTGCAAATTGATATTTTTGGTATAAAATAACAAACTTGAATATTGTTGAAGTTCAGGATACCAATACTATAGGATTTGATAAGTGCATAGAGTTTGTAGCGTAGAAAATATGTAACATTCTGCAACAAAAAAAATATGTAACAGTTAGAAACAATATACAATGGTTAAAAGAAAGAAATACAAGATTGCATTTGGATGATGAGAACATGTAACCAAAAATTGCATGAAGGATTTAAACTGAGAGACATGTATGGTGAAAACTTTCCCTCTTTTGCTAATTATGACAACCACCATCATGAAAGAAAGGCTTTTGTAACTATACTCTGATCAGCTTTCTAGACCTTGAATCATGTACATCCTATGTGTTAACAGGTGAAAGACATGCGCCAAGGATCAAATGCAACAAACAATACTATACTACATCATTTGTTATGACTGCAATTGAATCCAGGGAAGGAAAACCACTTTATCTTCCACCAAATATCATTGTAAGGAAAGGGTGGGTCAATCTGAAATCATATGGGAAAAACCCATTTTAAAATTTTGGTTATGGAAAGGGTATAATAAAATGGCAGGGTTCAAACCCTTTAGAAGAAGATATCTATCATGGATCCTTTCAAAATATTCAAATTTTGGTGCGACCCTTTTCGTAATATGCATCTAGACACTATCATATTTTAACTACTTTTATATATCATGTACAACCAACAAGTGACAACCAAGATGAAAAGGGTTGTGACTGAAATGGAGCAAACCAACAAAAATCCCCAAGTATGACGAGGGTTTTAACCTAGTGGATTCACGACTCAAACTCATACTTGGTTAGGTTCGAAAGAGAAACCAATGAAACACCTTCTTCAAAACACAAATAAGGGTATGCATAAGGTAGTATGACGATGTCATCAGGGAAGAAAATATGAAGAGTGCACACAGACTGCCAATAGGTGATACAAAATACCCTAATACAATAAACACCAGAGCTTGTCTTCAACTAATTCATTGACAACTGCAACCATAAAATTGACATAGTGAATGTGCAATCAAAATCAAAACTATCAACTGGCTCATTCGAGATTCCATGCAAGTGAATCATTAAAGCCAGGAGCAGAATACTTCATTTATTTTCTAGAAAGAAGAACAATAAAACATCGAATGAAAGCACAACAAGTAGTCACAGATCCATACATAAACTGTTTAGAAAAAAACCACTTTAGATGATAAGGAAACGAAATCCCGATACCCGTTGTTGGGAATATTAAATGGTGCCTCTAATCAGTTTTAGCAGTTACCAATACTCGAACTTGCTCCAAAAACCAAATGATAAGAATGCAAAAACAAAAGGTGGTATAAAAATGGTGGTGGTGCATTAACTCAGCTAGTCACACCATGCTTGGGTGATGGCCAACATTAAATATCCACTAAACCCAATACAAACCAAGTCAAAACCCTATGCAATCATTAAATGCCAATTAGTTTCCATCTCCTCAAAAATTGCGTGCTACCAACACAACCACCTATTACATACGACTGTCGACCATATCCAATATGCATTGTATATCGAATATGAATTTCCCACATACATTCAAACTTATCACAAGCACTGTCAATAAATTAAAACCAGGGATGATGTATTTATAATGTAATATTATGGAATGAACGTTTAGTTGGGAATATTATATGTGTTGTAAATTATATCCCATATGTGTTAAGACTTGCAAGTTCTACCTTATGTAAACCTTCAAAACACCACCTTTTATCAACAATTGAGGTCATTATCACATGAAACATATTCTTTCATATTATATAATGTGCATGGATCATATACATAACTAATGAAATATGTAAGTGATGCACTAAACATATATGTATATAAACACCTTTTATATAACAAGCTATATAAAAAGAAAATTTCGTCAAGTGCATAAAGTAGTAAACCAACAAATCATGTCAAAACATTTGCCAACCTTCAACCCTTTTTTACCATTTGAAGCCTTGAATTATCAAAACCAACAAACAACAATAACTTAAACTATTTTGATGGTGATTTTATCCAATATAGATGTCTTTAAAGTTTTACAAATTGATTCCCCACGAGGAGTTTTTCTTTAATCATCATTTGAAACCACCACTGTTACTATTCATTTCGCTGAAAATAAAAACCAAACTCATACCAAATAATAAATATACACACCATTAGTAAGCATCCAAGAAAACCATCAGTGAATATAGGACTAGGTGAATTCTTCTTCGAGGGACTTCTTTTTATTTACCTTCTTAGTGACATTATAGGGGGTCCCATTTATAACATTATTTAGTATATATATATATTATTATTTTTATTTTTTTCTAAAAATTATGTGTGTCTTGCAATTCTTTGTAGGTTGGTGACTTCGTGACGATTTTAAGAGTCAAAACCTTCCTTGGACATGTTCGAGCACAAGGTATTGGAGGTCTTGTTTATCATCTATGGCCTTGGGTGGAGAAATTTGGAGTCCCGTTTTGGGACCGTGTTGCAGTAGTTATAGGTTGTAATCAACTTTTATGTTGTTCATAATAAAAAATCTCTCGTTCTCGTCCAGTTTCAATTGTTGATTCATGTTTTTAATATATTATCTATATCTTGATTTGAATATATTATGAAAATTGAAATGATCATGTTAATTTAGTTATCAGATAACTACCTATTTGAAGTTTCTTGTCTCCTTGTTGCAGGAGGTTTCAAAGGTTCATTGTGAAAGAGTTTTGGAGCAAAAGCCTTCGAGAAAGATTGACAACAAACATTGGAATCTAGGATTATCCTCTTCTCCTTCCTTTGAAAGTTCATTATTTCAAGGTAGTTACTTTTATTTGAATGCTTGATTTGAGTCTGAGAGTGGTATTTTAGGGCATCACTTTGTTGTGGCCTTGACCCATAGCCATAGGCATTTGTTTTCTATAATAGAATTAGAGACTCCCTTTTTGGGTCGTTAGGGGTACTTTTTGTTTTCATTTATATTGAAGTTGTTTTTTTGTCTTAGACCTTTATTTATTATTATCTAAAATTTTTCAATGATTCTTGATTCTTCTAGACTTTTCTCTCTCAATTTCGGGAGGTTTTTAGAGGGTGTATTCACTTTTCTTCTAGTACATTCACATACATACACGACTTTCCTTGAACATAGTCTTGTACATACGATACTTGTCTCTTAGACAATTGCGTACATGTTCTTTGTTTAAGTTTTTTTTTTTCCTTTCCATATCTGGAAGTTGGGGTTTCAGTACTATAGGGTCCTCTTAGATCATACTATTCTTTAGAGTTTATTTTTGGTTTTAGAATTTTTTTTCCTTTGTTTCAAGATTATAACAAACATCCAAAAATATTTTTCAACTTTCTTGTTTTTTCAAGGTTGCTTTTGTATTTTAATGGTTTTAGGGTTTTAGAAAGATTCTTCAAGTACATACTACACTTTGACCTATTTTTATAATTCTTTATAGAGTGTTTGGTCATCTATTTGTGGTCTTTCTTTCCTTATACTTTCTTTTTTTCTTGATTTAATATAAATGAAAGTGTAAGAGTGTGTGCTTGTCAAATTTCTTCGTTACCCTTTTCATTGTCATTTAAAAATAAAATTTCAATGTATGCTTGCCTTCTTTTGGAATCTTCTCTTGTACTTTCACTTCACTAAAAACAACAACCAAGCTCATACCAAATAATAAATATGCAAACCATCAATAAGCATCCAAGACAACCATTAGTGAATATAGGACTAGGAAACTTCTTCTTAGAGGGACTTATTTTTAGTTACCTTCTTTGTGACATTATAGGGGGTCCCAATTATAGCATGATATATATATATATATACACACACACTAAAAATTATGTCTTCCTTGCAATTCATTATAGGCTAGTGACTTCGTGACGATTTTAAGAGTCAACACCTTCCTTGGATATGTTTGAACACAAGGTATTAGAGGTCTTGTTTATCATCTATGGCTTTGGTGGAGGAACTTGGAGCCTCGTTTCGAGACTGTGCTCTAGTAGTTATCAGGATTTGCTGCTCAACAGGTTCCTTAATCTTAGACCCAAACTCAAGTTTACCATAATTATGTGCTCAAGTCTGCAGATAAGAATCTGAACTCATGATATAGACATTTTATGATGTTTCGTTGGGTGGAGGAGTACCTTGGTTACACCCATGCCGAATCCCATTATTAGATCCTAAAGACATGTTTTGTCTACGTGGAAATGGATTCACAAGTTTCATACATAAGTTCCATTTCCGTGTGGAAAAGGAAAATAAACCCACTGAGTAGGTCAATTATGAGTCGATCTACTATTCTTTCTATTCAATATTTTCTCTCGCTCGAGGCAAAGGACTACATTTTTTGTCTCTATCTTTATTTTGTGGCCTTCCCTCTTCCATTCTTGTTCATGTTGTGACAATTGTGTTTCGAATACTCTTTCTTTGGCTAGATATTTTGTGGGGGCATATTTTATTTTTATATCGATTGTCATATTTAAAGTTTTTTCTATGGTATCAACCCCAAATTTCTATGCTCTAAGTTTTTTGTATGTAGTTGTAAAGTATGAAGACCAATTATTTACCACCAAATTTAAATTTATTGCATGCTTGGTGGTTTCTTCCAAGTTTTGTTCGATCTCTTTGAATTTGGTGTATTATGAAGTCAGGATGGTGGTTGTCTGTTCTTAGATTTTTATGACTATTACTGACTTACTTGATCTTTTCCTACTGCATGACCTCTTTTTCTTGTCAAATATGGCCGACTTATTTCTTACCCCCTATAAGATTTTACCAAAATTTCCACTAGGTCTTTGAATCCTTCCATGGGATTTTCATCTTTTGGCAGGTCCTCGATCCCCAAGTTCTTCTTGACTTCTTCTTTGCACTCTTGTAATATTTTCTTTTTTCTCATCCTTTATCGTTGACATTTTACTTCCTTTCTTTATAACTTTCTTCAATATCTTAGATGAGTCCTTTGATATAACTTCATATAAGTCGAACTAGCGTTGATCAAATATTATCTTTGGGTCAAATGTAATTTCTGTAGCTGATCCTAAAGCGATGGATGCTCAAGTTGTTTTGATGATGATTCTTGATGAATTTTTCTTCTTACCCTTCTCTGTAGATTTTTTTGAATGCTCTTATTTATCCTTACCTTGTGTTTCCTGTTGTTGGTGTGAAAATTTATGGGTATGTCGATAATTCATCCTTCGTCTAACTTGTTTTGTTGTGCCTCCTGTGTTTCTTGCTGCAAAGAAGGATGTTGATCCCGTTGTGTCCTTTGTTCTATGTTCTACTCCTTCTCCCTAGTTAGGTTGAGAGGAAGGTTTTCTAGGATAGTTTCTTTGATGTCATCCTCCCCTTGTGGTTGTGGCTATTCTAAATTTTCTTGTTGCTCTACTTCTTCTGTTTGGAGAGGTAAGACTTGCTTCGTCTCTCCTTACCATGGTTTATGAATTTCAAATTCCTCGTGGCTGGCCTAGTTCTTTTAAATTTCATTTGGTTGAGCTGATTGTGTTAACAATTATAGGATTGACTTGTGCTCCTCTCGTTTTTTAACTCAATTTCTCCATCAGATGATGTTGTTGGTTGATCTGACTTCATTGTTTATGAAGACTACTCAATAAGGACTTGAATTTTATTATTCTTTTTTGGTCGTTCTTCAACTATCAATACTGGTTTGATTGGTGGAGATTCTCTTTTTAAATAAATTGTTGGTTCAATTAGTCTTTTCTTTCTTGGGTTCGTCCTTTTCTTGATTTCTAATTCTCTGCGTGTCTTTGTGATTAGTGTCGGGGTAATAATGGTTCTCTTGCTATTAATGATCTTTTGCTTCTTTTTCCCCCTTGTTTAGATTTGTTGAATCATTTATTTGATCTTCTTGGGGTGTTCTTTTTTCTCATTACCATTTTCCACTGTATCCTTCATTCCTGGGCCGACCGAGGAGCTTAAAATTTTCTTTATTACAATTGTCTCTTGTTGAGTATGCTTCTCTGAATGCTTGATCTTTTTGGAAATTTTACTTGTGTTACTGGAAAAATTATCTTATATTAATGGGTCATCAAAATCAATTCCTTTAGAGAACAATTGTTTCTCGCCAGATATGCTCTGTATTGAATGAGATTTCTTTGACTTCAACTCCATGTTTCCCTTTATCATTATTTATGGTTGTTTTCTTTTTGTAGGTGGGGGCCTTGCAAGGACAAATGATGGCATTTCTATACCTTCTAGAAAGGGGATAGTGTAAAATTATTCTTCTATTTCCTCTTCCTGTTCCACTTCAGTAAGAGGGAGTACTAATGGTAAGCTTGGATAAATGATTTCAAGTGGAATCTTCAAATCCTCTCCCATCTGTCTTTCTAGTTCCTTGAAAATTTCTTGCACCACCAGCTAATAGTGTAATTTCTTTGGTTCTGGATCCTATTCGATTCCACACAAAATTTTGGTATATTCAAGTCCTATTTGGATATGGTAGGGCGTCGACAGGGCTCGACAAACCACTTGCTCGACATGCCACCTTTGCGAGGTGTTTTTTAGGTTTACAACCCAAATCCTAAGCATATTGTGTAGAGGTAGTGAGTTGGAGCCACTAGATTCCTCTATTGCAAAATATCTATATTTATCCATCGATAATACTTTCTTCATGGTAAAGGAAGGGTCACCGATGGGCTATTGCTCGACATGCCACCTTTGCGAGGTGTTTTTTAGGTTTACAACCCAAATCCTAAGCATATTGTGTAGAGGTAGTGAGTTGGAGCCACTAGATTCCTCTATTGCAAAATATCTATATTTATCCATCGATAATACTTTCTTCATGGTAAAGGAAGGGTCACCGATGGGCTATACTGCTCCATTTCAATCCAAATTAATAGGGAAGGGAATTTGATTTCCCTACCTAACTCCTAGAACTCCTTGCAGTTTGTAAGGATGATGTCGGCCATGTATTCTCCCAGGTTGAAGACCTATGATTTATGGAACACTTGGAAAATAGACTTTATCATGGTCATTTTTATGTTGGATGACCAACCTGCTAGTGTAAACCACAATGATATAATGATTGCAGTCCATATGGTGCAAAGGTAATGAATTTTGTTGATGAGGTAGGCCTTTCAAATTCTTAGTTGTTGTATTTCCAATCAAGAAATGCATCCAGTCGTTTACATTGGTGGTTTTTGGTACCTTGATCTTTTCCTTCATAATTCTAGTGATTCTATGGATGAGACCAACTATGATTGCTATCAGTTCGCCGAGCCAGATATATCCTTCATGGTATCGGCTAACTATGAATTTCACTGCTTCTTCCTTCCAATGACCTAAGTCAACAATTTGTGGGGATCCTAAAAGGTGTCTAATTCCTTCTTTTTCAAGGAATTGTATTTCATCCTTCCAACAACCCTCCTCCATCCCCAAGTTAGTGAAGTTTTGGAACTACTTTCTCCAATCCATTTCTTCTAGTCACGGTTGTTAGATATTCTGCACTCAGATTTGAAGTGATGTTGCAGTCGCTCTATCGAATTTCCTCTTTTCCCTTGGCTTTGCCACTGCTTTGGAGACCTGACCCCTCATTCTTGACATCTCTGCATCGATTTCAATTGTGTTCAACAAATATGGAGGAACAATGGGTTCACTCACATACTCGGTAAGCTCAACACTTTGTTGTGGAGGATAAAATAACAATGAAGCAATGTTGTAGGCATCCTCAAGATTTATAGGTGGGAGCAACATGTTTGCATTAAATGTTGCCAATGGTTCCATGGATTCATGTTCCTTAGTCATAACTATTGATTAGTTCTTTTACTATGTGAGGGGATGTCTATGTCAGTGTTGAGTTGGAACACATGTAGTCCTGTCGGGCGTTAAATGTGGTAGTAACAAATTTATTGACTTAATGAGAATTGTGACCTCAAAAAGAGAACTCTCACTAAAAAAACCCACATTTTTGTATAAAAAACATGAAAATCAACCCCCAAATCAAAAGGTGGTGCTATCTGTAGCACCATTTTTTCAAATAGGGTAACAATTACAACATGTTTCAAGCATGGCCTTTAAAACGCATATAGTAGCTCAGAAAAACCTTAAAATTGACACCTAGATAAAAAAAGTTATGCTAACTAAAGCAAAAGAAAATTTATAAATGTTAGAATTATGGCTCATTATGACCTAATTGAAACTGTGGTTTTGACAATAGATCTCTATGCAAAAAAAAAAAAAAAGACCAAAATTGGATAAAATATGATCACTTACAAATTTATTTACTAACATTTTTTTTT
>CBVK0101170419.1:0-17103 GCA_900067695.1 Picea abies
TTCTTGTTTGTCTCATCGTAAAGACGATACCCCTTGGTGGTATTTGAGTACCCCAAGAAGATGCACTTATGACTCCTTGCATCAAGCTTGCTTCTTTGCTCCTTAAGAATCAAGGCATGGCAAGTGGAACTAAAGACCCTGAGATGCCTCACCAAAGGAATGTGGCCATACCACATTTCATAAGGAGACTTATTTTTTATAGCATGAGATGGACACTTGTTTTTGACATAAAGTGCACATAGAATTGCATTAGTCCAAAACATCAATTTAACATTCTTGAAAAACATCTTGGAATGAACCATATTTAGGAGTGTCGTGTTCATTCGTTCAACTACATTGTTTTATTGAGGATTGTATGGAACTGTTGCTTGATGTTTGATCCCATGTTGGTGAAGGTAACTTTCAAATTCATTAAGATGTATATTCTCTTCCATTATCAGGTGCGAAGAGAGTCAATACGACACTGAGCTTCATTTTGAATCCGTACATGAAAATTTTAAATGTTTCAAAAGCTTGTGATTTATCTTTCAGCAAGTACACCCAACATATTCTGGTGTAATCATCAATAAAGGACATTATATATTTATTTCCATTTGCAGAAGGAACGGGCATAGAGCCGCACAAATCAGATTGAATCAGTGCAAGTTTTCTACATGCTCTGAAAGTAGAATCATTGAATGGTTGTTTTTTCTATGCTTTCCAAGGATACAAGCATCACATTGTTTCAGTTTTCTACGAATAGTAGACAAACCAGAAACACCATTCTTTCTCAATAAACGAAGACTGACATAATTAATATGACCAAATCTAGCATGCCACAAAAAACTAGATAGCATTATACCTTCACCGTGACTCGAGAGGTCTGTAGCATTGTGTGTATGGGCAGATGTCTCATTCAGCTTCATCACCCTTCCATCTTCCATTCCAGTGATAACAAGCATGTTATTAGAATCTTGTCGTATTTCAACTTTGCAATCGATCATCTGAACAGAGTAGCCTTGTTGTCTAATGTGCACAAGGGATAGCAAGCTTGAGTCTGGGAATCCACGCAACTTGAGTCTAATGGTGCCCATTCCCGAGGGTTTGACCATGTACTTGTCTATAAAATACACTATGCCATCTCCATTGTCATTGAAGTCTTCAAAAAAGTCTCTTGGGAATGTGATCTGAGAGGTTACGTAACACAAATCTTATGTTACTTCTATATTGCAGTGAGCAACAATGTAATGGGCAGATTCAAGTGGATTACCTTTTGTTGGTTCTGAAGGTTTACCTTTGTCTTCTTTCTTATTATGTTTGTCTTCTTTGATCTTATCCCATGGAACTCTGCAGTCATCTGCTTCATGTGTCCCATTCTTTTTGCAACGGGTACAATGAAGATTTTGGATCTATCACCTTGGTTGTGTCTTTCCCCCTACCTCTGAACCTCTTTCTTCCACGTCCATGTCCTCTTCTGCGGCTTTTTGCTCTGGAAGAATAATGTGGTTTACTCTTGTCTTTCTGAGCAAGGTAAACAGTCTCGCCAGATAGAGGAGTTGACTTCTTTCCAAAGGCTTTCTCACGATCTGCAACTTTCTTCACCAATTTTTGAAATGTCTTAGATTTCAAGGTAGTGAGAATATGTAAGGTAGAGGGCCTTAATGAAGGTCGTGAGAGGGAAATCAATCTTCACTCTGGTGGCTTCAATGTCATGCATTATGGCTGTGATTTATGAAGCCAAATCCATAGGGTCATCATTCTTCAACTCTATGTTGAAAAGCTTCAACATTAGTTGTATGAGTTCAAGCTCAGAATGTGTGTCATACAATTCATTCAATCTCTTCACGACACCATAAGAATCACTATTGGAAGCAATATGACGGCTCACCTCCTCACTTACTGTCGCAGAGATTACTGTATATGCCTTCTGGTTTTTGTCTTCCCATATTTCACATACTTTGTTTGTGGTCAGGACTGGTTTTCTACTACGTTTGCTACTCTTCGTCATTAATTATAAGGCTTCTTATTCTTATGTTGCTTCTTCTTCAGTGATTTTGTTGTCCTGGGGGATTACTACCGCTTCGAAAATCCCTTTCCGTAGGTCATCGAAGATCAGTGTGCTCTTGATCTTGTTGTACCATTCTCTATAATTCTCCTTGTCGATAAGCACCACGCCGACAATGGATATATGCATTGTCTTCTTCTGTGTTCACACACACGTTGGTAAATGAAAATACAATGAAGTTGCATCATGAAGTTATCTTGCTATTGCACCAAGAATACAATGTGGTTGTATCAACAATACAAAGTTGATGCTTATGCAAAGAAACCTTCTCATCTCTACCCTAGAAGAAATAAATCTCAACAAAGCTCAAGCAATAAAAATGCTTGGACGCAACTTGTGATATGCAATGGGTTCAAGAGCAATCTCGTTAGTGAAAACCTCCTCAATTCACACCAAGGCAGCCACAAGTCGCACCACAGGTGGAGTCAAGGCACCCACAGGTCGAGGCCACGATCTCCGCACTTCTAGGCGTTGGCACGAGCTGACAAGCTACCATCCGGTCATAGCCGATAGCGATTTCATTATTCTGAAACCAGCAGTCAATCAGCGATGCCACACTTCAACAAATAAAATTATGGAGCAAATCAGCGATGCCACACTTCAACAAATAAAATTATGGAGCAACAATATCTCTACACACAATCTCAACCCTAAACCCGATTGTGAGAACATTTGTGAGCAAAAGAGATACCAATGGTGATCCGATCAAGAATCTACGTGAAGGATGCGACAGGTCGACCAATTCATGCATGGAGTCTAGACTAGGGTTTATGTGCAAACGTTAGGTGAGGTCGGGGTATTTCTTAGGTCGAGATCTATCTAATCGAGCGATAAGCACCAGACTGAATATGTATCTCAAGTCGAGGGAGGCATGCCCTATGTGGCAACGTGAGGCATAAAGCATAGAGAAAGAGTGTACTGTGAACAAATTAGGGTTCATGTGAGTATTGTCTAGTCACGCAAAGAACACATGCCCGAGTGCAGTGAGGGAGAGAGAAACCCTAGTGCATACAATCTACAGGAATCGTTCAAACTGCAACGGAGTGACAGAGAGACGAGAGACAGGAGCAAGTGGGATGGCAAAAGGATAAGTGTTTCTTTCTACAAAAATGAAACGCCCAAGGTTGAGTTAATCATGGAGTTAGGTCAAGCTTTGGATTATTCCATTAGCATGAAGCTCAATAAATACACAAAGATGCAATTGTTGTTCTTCTCCAACGTATGACTCTTCCTATCACCTGGGACGCTTCATATGTACATTAATGTTACAAGTAACACAACCACAAAGGATTGTGTGTCCAACACAATATAGTCGAACCCATTCCAAAAGGATAAGTGCTTCTTTCTACGAAAATGAAACGCCCAAGGTTGAGTTAATCATGGAGTTAGGTCAAGCTTTGATACCACTATCAGACCAGGACTGGGCGGGAATTGTAACTCCATGGGATGATTATTCCATTAGCATGAAGCTCAATAAATACACAAAGATGCAATTGTTGATTATTCCATTAGCATGAAGCTCAATAAATACACAAAGATGCAATTGTTCTTCTTCTCCAACATATGACTCTTCCTATCACCTGGGAAGCTTCATATGTACATTATTGTTACAAGTAACACAACCACAAAGGATTGTGTGTCCAACACAATATAGTCGGACCCATTCCAAACATGGACTTCTTTCCATCTCTCATTAAAATAGTGTCATGAACAAATAATCATTGCATGACTTTCAAATTTTCACAAATGTTAACTCATGTTGATATGCCAGTATACAAAGCATCAACCACTGAAATGAAGGTTCCAAGGATAACGAGCATCCCTATCTGAATTCACTAGTTTGGAAAGGTGTTGTGCAAATGCCAATGATTAGGCTTAATGCATTTATTGTTTCTACAAATTCTTTGAACCACAAATAGTTATGACATTGGATTTGTTGGATAGCTAGCAACCCCAAAATGAAATCCTACTCACCCATGTCAAATTTCAAAAACATAACCCAAGAGCTTCTTACTTGCATTGAGTGGGGTAACTCCACCACCATTATGATGTTGTCCAAGATTTCGCTCCCTTTCACTCCCTTTCTTAAAAGGAAACTGATTTTGTGAGATCATTTCCTCCATGGATAGTGCCAATATGTTCACTGATACCTTTGTTATTATATTCTAACCCATAAAACCAAGAGAAATCAACCTCCAGTTGGTAATCCTTTTATAGAGATATTCCCTTTGGAAACTAAATCTAGAATCATGGAATTGATTGTTGGGATGTATTCTTCCTGTCAATTGCATCTCCTTGATTACTTCTCTCAGTAAGGAAAGTGCCTTGCCAAACCAATTTTATACAGAACTAGAAAACCGTATGATCATGAAACTTTTTCTGCAACCATTACTTTTATGGCTTTTCGGTTTCTTGTTAGGTAAGGGTAATATACCCAACACTCGTATACAAGAAAGAAACATAAAGGTTAAGCCATTCTCTTGTCCACCCTTCCAGCAGAGTTATTCTAGAATGGGAGATTAGCTACATGGCACCTTTATACTGCCTCTTTGAAAAGAATAAATATCCTAATAATAATTTGTTGGGTAGGGCTTTCTTATCTCCTAGTTACCACATAAATCAATGTTCTTCACTCTTGGGCAGGCCATGAAATATTGGATTCTTTTGCCTTTGACATATGCTTGAATACACTTGGTGATTTTATATGTTGGCTTCCTAACTGATTATAGACCTTTTCCTACACTTATCATTTGTATTGACGTGAGAAAGGTACATCTATGCCATCAGTTGGCGCTTAACCAATGATCAAAACTGTGAATTGACTCTAGACCTCTTTTCAATACAAATATAGCTTACATATTTGACCTAAGAGTACAAACTTGACATACCATACACTTTTGACCCATATACATTTTCAATACACGATCTTTTGACCTATATAAACCTGCATGATTTATCAAACCCAAATTCCATTTTGAATGATCCAACACAAAATCAGACTTGCCTTAACTTGGGCTGCCTTATAAGCTTCATAATTGCAAAATAATTCCAACAAAGAGCAAACTCAAGACATCTACATATAAATCACTACAATTTGTATAATGTGACAATTTATCAAATAAAAGAACCCAGATTATAGTCCCGAGGGTTAGCTCTAGCGGTCATGAGCAAGATGTGAGAACTCTCCCCCAAAGTTGAGGAGGCCATGGGTTCAACTCTCTTGATCCCCCTGGGGGGAGAGGTGCTTGGAACTTAGGCACCAGCGGTTTATCCGTTGAGGAGGCCATGGGTTCAACTCTCTTGATCCCCCTGGGGGGAGAGGTGCTTGGAACTTAGGCACCAGCGGTTTATCCTGGTTAGCACTCATCAACAGCGATGAAGTCTCCAGGAGTTTCCCATGCTTGGTTATAAGGGGAATTTAAAAATTAAAGATTAAATTTAACAAAAAGAAAAAGAGTCTGTTTAGAATAGCAGAATTTGCTTTACAACAAAAACTCATGAGGAGATCTGAGGAGATTTTATAGTCGTAGAAACATTCCAAGATGCCACAAGTTATGCGTATCAGGAACACAAAATCAAAAGAACTTCAACAAAAGAAACAATCCCCTTACATTAGATAACTTCCAACCAAAAACAATATCTAGGATTTATTTTGTTATGTACGGAATACAGAAATGGCAGAGGAAGGTAAGCACAATTCTCTCTAACAATATGACATTATAAGAAAATCAAGATAGACTTCATGACCACGGCATGATTTTAAAACATTGAATGTTAGGTTTAAGGTCTAAAACCATGACCAGAGCTATTTCAATAGAAAAACAAACTCTTATTGTTCAAAACAGCAATTTACCAGCACATCTCTTCCTCAATTCCTAAGTAGTTGCATTAAAATTGATTAGTTTGGTCGAAACTAAATAAACATAACCTATGTTTAATAGTTATACAAAAAGGAAGTGCCATTGAAATATCTCCACTCTGTTCCGCACTCAGAAAATCCGGTTAGGCTTTCCCATGGTAGTCTTCAAATATAAGCACCTTACCTGCACCAACACATGACAAGATATTTAACAAATTTTATAAACCTATTTCTCAAATCATTCAAGCACAAGTAATTGTAATGGAAACAACTACATTTAATATACCTAAAGGAAGAGAAGAGGCCATTCATAAATCGTAAAAATAACTTTTTATAAAACGATGTTTCCAGAAACTTACATTCTGCCAGTTCTTCTTCAGTAGTGATACAAGGAAGTTAACACTCAATTGCACATTCTGAAAAATTTGTTTTTCTTCCATTCCACAGTTTCCCACAGCAACCCCCATACATAGTACCTTTTTTAATTGGAATTTGACAGTTGCTTTGGTTTCATTAACTTTCCCCTCCAGGGACTCTTGGTGAGATACAAGGGTAGGAAATTTGCCAGCCTTGTTGAGACCAGGCCCAAGAAGTCGAGGTATCTGTTTGATGATTGCTTCTGAAGCAAGAAAGGCATGATATTTCTTTGCAAGCTTCTTAACTAATTTCTTGTTTTTGTTCATTTTCTTGAGTCCTTCAACATCCATATAATCCAAGCCTAATTTTTCAGCCTGCAATGTTGTTCATATCACTATCCAAGAGTAAGTAAACCGACAGCCTGCAACCTCGCAATATCCATTTTCAAGTTACAAGATCAAAGCATAACATTCCGACAACTTAAGAGACATGCAAAAAAATATTCCTTGCAGTAAGACTTGATTAAACCTGTAAATTCTACTCAGTTCCAAAAATCATGCTGTGCAACATTACATTATACAGCAAATTCCAATGATGATCATACCTCTTCCACATGCTGGGCATCTCCAAGCATGCAAACCTTCATCTTGGGGCGAGGAATGTGAGGCAACTTCACAGAGCCACTGAACCGCTTGTCCTTTTGAGGATCATAATTCTTAAGGCCAATCTGTAACTCAATTGTCTCAGTGAATTTACGTTGTTTCTCCTTACTATCTGCCATGACCTGGGAGATGGCCTCCCTCAACACATCACTCTGAAGCTTACTGCATCGATAGGCAAATAATATAGATCAATCCATCAACAACATAGAAATACCAGATATTCATAGTTAAATTTGAACTAAACATTTTCCTGCAAAATGCAAAGAAAGCACCTACAAGGCTGTCTATGGTTGTAAGGACATTGTTTTCTTGAGAAACCATCTTTTCTGAGGAAAAACATTAGTAAAATCAAAAGAATAGCCACAAAGACTGAAAACCATAAGGTAATGAGATCAGCAACAATTGGTGTCAGCTCAACGGGGTGTATACTGGAGGCTTTATCTTTGGACACGATCAACAAAAGCTTAAAGAAGAGATGAAGTCAGGAGAGAAAATATAAGGAGGTCAGAAGGAGACTATCCATGACAAGAAATAATATAGATCAATCCATCAACAACATAGAAATACCAGATATTCATAGTTAAATTTGAACTAAACATTTTCCTGCAAAATGCAAAGAAAGCACCTACAAGGCTGTCTATGGTTGTAAGGACATTGTTTTCTTGAGAAACCATCTTTTCTGAGGAAAAACATTAGTAAAATCAAAAGAATAGCCACAAAGACTGAAAACCATAAGGTAATGAGATCAGCAACAATTGGTGTCAGCTCAACGGGGTGTATACTGGAGGCTTTATCTTTGGACACGATCAACAAAAGCTTAAAGAAGAGATGAAGTCAGGAGAGAAAATATAAGGAGGTCAGAAGGAGACTATCCATGACAAGAGTTATAACATTTTCTAGTGATACTATATTTTACGAGGGGTCACTTTGATAAAGTCAAAAGGTAACCAGCACTTTAGATTGAAAACAGTAAGGTAATGAGTTCAGCAAGAATTGGTGTCAAGTGAAGGACTTGAACAAGATAGTCACAACTGACAAGAATAATAGGCACAGTACACAATCTTCAAAAGCTTTCTTTAAGGAAAGCTTTCTTTAAGGGAGGCCTTAGCTTCACACACAGGCATTAAAATCTTAACCAAGATATTAACTCAGATGTAGTATATACAATCTTTGAGGAGTAAGTTGAAGAGAGCTTCATTACATCCATCCACAGTTGAGCGAGACAGTCGCTTTTGATTGCTAATATTAATAAATTAAACAGAAGCTAATGCCTCTGCCAGTATTAGTGCCAATGCCAATTCCAATAACTGAGTTTTGTGGAAACTGAAGAAATATTAGAACTATCTTATCTAAAAAATGTAGACCTGAAAACACAAAACCATACAAGCCGAGCTGATCTCACAGACAAAACGGTAAGGGCTAAAGTAAAGCTGTTTCAGGTTGTGCTCATGTGGGTAGAGTTTAGCCCCAAATTTAAAATAGATAATCAGATGCTACAAAACTAACTCTACTCCTTGACACCAATTTCCATGGAAAACTTGCAAGCACAAATCTATTGGGACCATGCAAAAATGGTAAGTATGCAGGTCTGCATTGGCAAATCTCGATCATGGGCATCTTGCATTGTAGTTGTTCTGCCCTTCCACTGCTTTTCACAGGTAATTATTGAGAGAATGATATTTACACCTCTGTATGCTGTATAATAAAAATTTGCTCTTACGATTTATGCTTTTTGTCATCGTAGGTAATTTTCCCACAAAAACTGCTTGCCAGCTTATCCAAATTAGAGTTCTTCTCCATACTCTCTGTTTTCAAATTCTTGTCCAGAGTGATGAAGCATGAGGAGAGCTTGATCATCATATGAAGTTAATAGTAAGTACAGCTAGCCCCTTTCAGGTGTTTGCATTCCTCTAATTTTATAAGAAAAAGAGTATAGGGCTGAAGCTCCAGCTTAGGGAGAGGAAAGGTTTCCAAAGTATATGATTTGAATTATCGCAGCTTTGGGATGGTTAGTGCTTGCATTTTGACTTGAATAGAGACTTAATCACCTAGTGGAGTTAATAGTCAATGCAGCTAGCCCTCTCTCAGGTAATTGAACTTCTGTATTTTTACAAGAAAAAAGGCAGGACCTAGAGATCCAGCTTAGGAAGGTTTACAAGTGTATGATTGATTTTTGTGGGATGATTAACACTACATCTTATAGCGTGAAAATATAGGAAGTATGAGCATCGATACCAATTTGTCAAATTATTCAGTTTAAGCTAATTAAACTAAGAGAATGTCAAATTTGAGAGGAAATAGGAAGCCCCTTTCCATGTTGAGTACTGTTCATATTACATGAACTTTGATGTTATGTCTTACTAATAATACCATTGATTAAAGATAGCCACAGATGGAGAAGAGAATTATACAAGTTCCACTATGTTGGAGCCTCAAAAAGTAATCAGGGGAAAGCAGAGGCAACAGAACTCAACTTAGAAAAAAAAAAGAATATTTGTTCCTATTGTAAAGTTCTGGGACACACGATAATAATCAAGGAGTCACAGGACTAATAGAAGACCTAAAACTATGTTGAGGGAAAGGAACAAAAGATACATGTGACGAAACTCAATGTTGGCAATCAACCTTGTTAGTGAATTATGGAAAACCCTGACCTCAACATCAAAGACATGGTAGAAACCATGAGGAGCTTGATTGGCATCTAATGGAGGACTTCGATGACCAACCTGTTGATAATGAAGTTGATGTTACTAACAATGCTCGATGTCATTTATCTTATTGGCTCAATTCACATAAATCATGGCAACCCCAAAATTTCATTGGCTACCAAAGCATAAATCCAACAACCAGATACTATTGAGTTGGACGGGAAAATTTGGAAGCACAAGATGACTGTCTTAATGACATGACTTGGCAAAGGCCAAACAAATACAGATATATGTTGACAAGAGCTAACCATTTACCATCATTACTACCCCATCATTACTACCCCGAGAAATCTCACAATCTTGTGCTATGGTGAGCTCAAATGCCAACAATTAATAATTCCATTGATTATGTAGATTTCCACAGCTAGTCATGATGCTGGAGAATTTTTCTGGATATAAGCTGTGTATGAGGTTACATCCAGAAAAATTCTCCAGCAATTCCATTGATTTCTATATATAACCAATTGGTGCTGCCAGTGTGGTTTTTGGCATAAAGTGCATTAAGCAGTTAGAAACATATGCTCTCGAGTCTCAGCAACATCAAACATTTCTATCCCATCAAAGAAAAATGGCAATGTCCATCAACTTTATGGTATTATTCGACTCCCTCAAAAATTCTCTTTTGAGAAAATGCACAAACTTCAAGGGCCACACCAACTTCATTGCAACCTTGTTTGCCATTGATGGTTTTCAAACTAACTCCATCTCTTCTAACAACCAGCATAAATCCATATTAACCCCGAATCTATTGTGCACCAAGAGGGATCGAAAAAACCAGAGAAACTCTCACCACTTACAAAATCTACGGTTAAGATGGATCTATGCTATAATATTTTTTATGCTATGGTAATTAATTAAGAGAAATAAAAGGGCAACTCTTTCTTTTTCTGAAATTACTAATTAGATCCCGGACTCGATCTTTTGTTCATTTAATTTAATTATCATTACCCATGAACACACCTAGCACATCTCTTCCACTGTACAACTATCAGAGCACCTCGCTTCTCTTAGTGAAAATAGCTTGAGTTGCAAATAGTTCTTCAATGTCATTCCAAATTTTGGGATATTGCTTCTACACTCTCCACTTGTTAGCTTGTCATAATATTGAACATAAACCTTACAAAGACCCTCCTATTATTTTAGCACATATTTCTATGGGTGTCAAATCTTGAAAGAAAATAGAGATTGAGTTTCTAACTCAAGACTTGTTAGATATTGGTGTTCTTGCACC
Source organism: Picea abies (assembly GCA_900067695.1). NCBI lineage: Eukaryota > Viridiplantae > Streptophyta > Pinopsida > Pinales > Pinaceae > Picea > Picea abies. Next base: position 10,862 of record CBVK0101170419.1, read on the forward strand.
AAACCAAAGCGCCCCTACTTTATCGATTTTGTCTTGGTTCTCAAAAATAATTGGTCTTTTTGACCATGTGTGTGATATTCTACCCAATGGACAAATATCACAAATGAAGTGCATGGTGCTCATTTCTTCTCCAAGATTAATCTTTATTATGGTTATTATCAAATCTCCATCCAACTTGAACGTAGATAGAAGACAACTTTCACACTCGTCAAGGTTGCTTAAGTTTAAAGACATGCCTTTTGGTTTATCAAATGTGCCACACATCTTCCAAAGCAAAATGATTTCTACATTTGCTCCTTGTCTACATAACTTGTCCTGGTTTTCTTTAATGGCAAACTAATCTATAGAAAAATGTGGCAGGGAATCGATTATATCTTTATCTAGTCTTAGAGCTTTAGAATACAAATTTTAAGCCAATCCAAGTTCATTTACTTGACAAACTCTACATTACCTATAGTATAATTTCATTGCCCCTAATCATATATAGATTGATCCTACAATGAGCTAGTCCATTCTAAACTCTCCTACACCTAAATTATTTGGAAGCTTAATGGAATTTTAAGCAACGACAACTATTGCAATAACAACACCCACCATTAATCTCACATTGTTTTTCCAATCAAGGAAAACAAGTGATGCTTTTTAGTAGTTTGTCAACGCACCTTTCAATAATAAGAAAATTACAATCATAATAACTCCTATTACTTGATTTTTAAGATTTCTCAACCTATTGTGATTCCATATGATTCCTCATGAACAAGAACGTGTTTTGTTAAACATGCAAAGCTTGAAATTTGACTGCTAACGCATGTGCCAAAATCAATTATCATGTGAAAGAAAGGTTGTTAGAGAATATTAAAATAAATTTAAAAAGCTTAGCATCTTGAACCTATAAGTAGGAGGCAGTCTTCAGGATAAGTCAAGTTGAGGCTGTAGAATTTTTGTCATGAGAAACATCATCACGCTTTAAATCATTTAATCTATCCTTCTTTATCTGATATAATTTTGTTGTTAAACTTAATGCATATCATCATTTTTCTTAGCAACTTATTTTTGTTCACAATCTATTTATCTTTTCTTTGATGTGGTTGTTAAATTTATTAGAATTTTTGTCATTTTTATCTGGATGGAATATTTTTTCCACAAACACCACAACAAATGGTATTAGATCACGAGAGAATTACGTAATGTATTTTATTTCTAATGGTTCAGGGCTTAAAGCAATGTAATAAACTCCAAAGACTTGATCAAGAACTTGTTCAAGTCCGAGTTGATCAAGCTTTGTAGTTCTCAAGATCTAATAATTTGAAACGGTCTATTGAAGTGGCCAAAATCCAACCAAATGACTTGTATTCATGGGCTTGCCAGCAGTGTCATAGATTATGTGATATTTGATATCCCAATACATAACCAAATAGAAAATCTCGACATCTTAAGTGACCATGAGCATGACTCAGTTCATGGACCTTTAACCCTAATTCTAAACTTCACCATGCACAAAAGCCCTATAGAAGAGAAATCTAATAACCAAAAACACTTGATCTTTGACAAAAATAAAGTCGATCTTTTTCTAAAAGATTTAAACAATGAATTAAACCTCCTATCAATTAAGGACAATATTAAAGACCTCTATCATAATTTTACAAAAACCCTCTCTACTTTCATTAAAAAGTTCTTTATCGAGGTGTCCACTCAAAAGGAAAATATAACAACCAACAAAGAGTGTAAGAAAGAGTGTAAGATTGATAGAAACGCCATTAGGGATGCTTCTAACAAGTCCCTAAAATCCGACAAGATACATAGGTACAAAGCCCTAATTAGAAGAAAAAAAGGTACCATAGTGACCATGAGCATGACTCAGTTCATGGACCTTTAACCCTAATTCTAAACTTCACCATGCACAAAAGCCCTATAGAAGAGAAATCTAATAACCAAAAACACTTGATCTTTGACAAAAATAAAGTCGATCTTTTTCTAAAAGATTTAAACAATGAATTAAACCTCCTATCAATTAAGGACAATATTAAAGACCTCTATCATAATTTTACAAAAACCCTCTCTACTTTCATTAAAAAGTTCTTTATCGAGGTGTCCACTCAAAAGGAAAATATAACAACCAACAAAGAGTGTAAGAAAGAGTGTAAGATTGATAGAAACGCCATTAGGGATGCTTCTAACAAGTCCCTAAAATCCGACAAGATACATAGGTACAAAGCCCTAATTAGAAGAAAAAAAGGTACCATAAATAAAAGGCAAGACAAGCTTTTACACCTCTCTATGCTAGATCCTAAAAAAACTCTGGAGGTAAATTCTAACGAGTAAAACTAAAGAGACAATATGATTCCTTTAAGGTAATGGAATTCTTACCTTAAAAAGATTTACGAAAACCTTAATGTTGTCGACAACATTCAAACCCTTTCTATAGAGGAAGAATTTTGTTCTTTAGAAGACATAGAATTTGGGGTTAAGAGACTCGCAAACAAGAAAGCTATGGACATCAAAGGCTAGCAAGCAAAAATCCTAAAAATTGGAGGGCCTATCTTCATCACTTACATTCACAAGCTCTTCAATTTAGCAGTCAAGCAACGTTTCCCTTAACTTTGGGGACTCAACGCCTCATTGTTCCTATTTTTAAATCAATTAGCCCTCTTTTAGCTAAGTTGTATAGAATTACTTTGGAAAAAAATCAATGCATGTCTAGAAAACCACAGAAAAAAAAAAAAAACTAAAGTCTAGGCCAGATTTAAGAGATATAATTCAATTGTGGACCACCTTGTTACACTTAGGATCATTGTCGAGGAGTGTCACAATAATAAAACCAATCTCCTGAGTTGCTTTGTTGACTTTAGAAAAGCATTTGACATAGTGCCCAAAACTAACCTTTGGAATAGATTAGAAGAGCTAAAAGTCCCTTTCGATTTGACAGTTGTTACGATAAATCTATACAAGAACGTTATTTCCAAGTTTAGGAACATTGAGGGTTGGTTGGAAGAAATTAACTGTAATATAGAAGTTAAGCAAGGTTGTCCCTTGTCCCCTGCCTTTTTGGCATATACATCAATAAGTTAGACGGTTGTTTGGAGGAAGCATGGAGTGTCGACACGTCTAGCTGGAATAGTCATTGTCATTCTTCTTTATGCTAATGATATTGTTCTTATGGCAAGGAGTGTTATGATCTCGACAAGCAACTAAAAACTCTCAAGGATATTTGCTCTAGTATGGGTATGATTGTTAACACTAACAAAACAAAGGTTATGATAATCTAAAGAGACCATTTACACTAATGTTATGTATGACAATAGCTTGGAGGAAGTGAAATCATACAAATAGCTCGGAATCGATCTTCATCGCAAGCTTCACTAGAATTATAGCATTGAGAAAAGGATAAATGGAGGATGGAAAGCTTATTATGATCTTGAAAAGAGTTGTAAGTCAACAAACCTTTGGCTTTGGGATAAGAAGAAACTCCTCTTTGAGACTCTAGCCACTCCTATTATCTTATATGATTGTGAAGTTTGGAGCTGCAACATCTCTAGAGAATCATGGACAAACATGGAGCAAATCCAAAATCGTTTTATAACTTACAATCTTAAAATTAAAGGCAATACACCTTATCCTATCCTCATTGAAGTGTGTCTTTCTCCCATTCGGAGCATGGCTATGACTAGGTACTCAATGTAAAAGAACAAGATAAACAACATGAAAGACAAGAGGCTTCCTAAGGTTGCTTCAAACTCTAATCAAAACCAACTGCAGTTCAAGCAAGGGTGGCATAAAGATGCCAAGTCTTGGCTAAATCATTAGGTTATCGAGGAATAAGTCACCCTGCAAAATAACGATAATATTAAAAATATTATTACATCTAAATTTAAGGAGAAATCATGGTGCAATTAAGAATTAGAAGATAAGAGAAAATTAAGATACTACGAAGATCAAAAGTATCTCTCTATTTTAACTAGCGTAAAGAAGAAAATCAATATTGCTAAAAATGAACAAACTATCACAAGCTCTAGAGCAAAACAAGACGTTGGACAATTCCTAAAATGTCGTAGGTCGAAAGAATCTGTCATTTTTGCAACACTAAGAGGGTTGAAGATGAAAAGCACTTTCTCTTAGAATGTCCTACGTACACCCACATTAGATCTCGATTTTAAAATATTTGTTACAATACCAACCTTCCTAACCTTTTAACTCATCAAAACTATGGTGATTTAGGAATGCTTCTCTTAAAGCTCTTTAAGCACAGAAATAAAATTCTAAAGAAAACCAAGTAATTCCTTACCTTTTATTTAAGGTTTGTTAAACCAATGTTTGGTCTCAACAAACATTAATAACCATCATCAAAAAAAAATCGATAGACTAGTGCTTGGTCTCAATGGACGTTAATAACCATCATCATCGTCATCAATGTGTGCATAAGCACTCGTATGGACAACCAGAATGACTACTTTCTATACAGTCGAAAGAAACTTCCCTTTCCCTCTACGTGTTGATTTCATAATTGGACACAACATTGAGCGAGTGCCCAGAGCAAGAACATTTTCACATTCTTCTTAAAAAATTTCAGTGAGATATGAACTTGTGTAAGTTTGATTAGGTCATTTGCAAAGCTAGAATCCCACAATGGTTGAAACTCTAAGCAAATAATAAGGTTATCTACACATAGGGTAGCTCAAAGTGACACTAACATGCAAATGATTTATTAAGGGTTTTCATGCAAATTGTTATGCTCTGATATATTTCAAAGAACACAAATTGCTCCCTAGTTTGTCTTGAATGATGTTGGGGTATGCACATAGCCCTAGAAATATTTTCAGTTTGTGGAAACCTTGGCCTCTTGGAGGACCTCTAACTCTTCCCCAAGTGGCAACTCTCTGTTGGAGATAAAGGCCATATTTAAAATTAGATGTATTAGAACTTAGATGAATAAGAAATGTTCACTAATAAAGGGATGGGATAAATGTCTGAAATCACAATCATACTTTTAGCAAATCAGTCAAGATGGCAGACAACCATTGAAGTGGAAATGAATTGTGTAAAATTCTAAATTATGTCAAGTCAAGTTAGTTGGTAGGCGGACAGCTACCTAAGTACAATGTGAACAATCAAGGAAATATGGAATGCTATAGCATCTGACAATTGTATTTTTGTTTCGATATTATAAAAATGTGTTTGTTTTTTTTCCGTGGAAAAAAAAAGGAATGTAATTATTGGGGATTGGGTGGAACCTGATACAAAACAGACAAACAATACTACAAATAATCGAAGAGGAAATAAAATTTCAAAGACAAAAAAGGTGGTGTCTAGTTAAAGCACATCGCACTGTGATCAGAACATCACAATGCATATTGGACATCCTATACACAACAATGATATCACTTGATTGCTTGATGATAATGACCCATAGGGTCTACTATTTATGGCTTCAAGATCTAACCAACTTCATTGAAATCGAGAGGATCTTGTCCACATATAACCATCGATTGTTAGAGTTGACTTCATCAAATCCGCGGTGTCAAGTCAACTCAATAAGGATGCTCGACCTGATCATCCATGCCTCCAACTCGTAGTCAATTGCTCAATTGGTCGATCTATTGAACGACTATCTTCAACTATTGGTCACCTGTCCAAGAGACAAACTTGTCAACTACTCGACCGACTGATGTATAGATCTGGTCAATCCCTCGACCGACTGTTTCTAGATGTAGGTCAACCGCCCGACCAATTGATTCCAAGAGAAGTGTGATGAACCATCATGACTTGATGTTCCAACACCTCCCATCAACACACAGCTCTAGAGATTCACAAGGTGAAATTATGTTAGCATGACACCCCCCATAATTGGGGGTTTCCTGAAGCCCAAGCATTGTACGAGGCTTGATAAATCTAGCTTCAGATAAGGCTTAGTGAAGATATCAACAACTTGATCATCTTTTCTGCAATATTCAAGAAAGACAATGTTCTCATGAACCAACTGTCTCAAACACTGAGCATGGAGTTCAACATGCTTCATCTTACCATGGGCAACAGGGTTATCTGCAACTTGTATGGCACTCTGATTGACACAGTAGATTGTAGTCGACATCTGAACAGGAAATCCAAGTTCACCTAGAAGTTAGCGGATCCAAACTACCTTTGTACCTACCTGAACAACGCCACGATATTTTGCTTTTGTAGTCGACAAGGAAACTACCTTATGTTTCATGCACGACCACACCAACGGTCTAGTGTTGAAGCCAAAC
>CBVK0101170420.1:0-28664 GCA_900067695.1 Picea abies
TGTCAAAAGATCCATTACATATTTAGATTGAGAAATGAAAAAACCATCACAGTGGTAATACTTGAAAACCCAAAAAATTATGCACAATACCAAGATCTGTGATGTCAAAGGAGTCAACAAGTTGTTCTTTCAATCTAACAATGAGATCAGTGTTATTGTTAGTAATGACAAGGTCAAAAACATATACAACAACAATCAAAATATTACCATTGGTATGGAGTACAAACAAGCTGTGATCAAATTCACAATGTTTGAAACCAAGTTGAAGAAATAAATTGTCGATCTTAGCATACTAAGCTCGAGGAGCTTGTTTCAAACCATATAGGGACTTCTTGAGTCAACAAACCAGGTTAGAATCTATCACAAAACCAGGAGGTTCCATGAAAATTTCTTTAGATAGGTCTGCATGAAGAAAAGCACTATTCACATCAATCTAATGGATTTGCCATCCAAAATGAGCAGCAAAGGAAAGAATCGATCGAATCGAGTTCATCTTTGCAACAGGGGCAAAGGTCTCAGTGTAGGTCAATACCTTCTTGTTAAGAAAAGCCCTTCAAAACCAAAGCGAGCTTTATGTCGTTCAACAATACCTTTGAGGTAAATTTGGTTCTGTAGACCCATCAACACTTCACAACATTATTTCCTTATGGTCTGGGAACTATGTCCCAATTGTTATACTTCGAAAAAGAATCAATTTATGTTTGTATAGCATGTTCCCATTCAAGTCGACCTTGATCATCCGAGTAGGCAACAGGATCAGAAGTTTCAAGTACACGAGTCACCAATTGCAATGTTGTCATGTTGCTTTTGACTTCGAGTTTGTCGTCTGAATTTGACCTGTTGATCATCCGAGTAGGCAACAGGATCAGAAGTTTCAAGTACACGAGTCACCAATTGCAATGTTGTCATGTTGCTTTTGACTTCGAGTTTGTCGTCTGAATGAAATGTCACTAGCATCAAGTCCAACAACTTCAATTGTCTTGGCAACCCATCTAGGTATACAAGAAACAAGTGAATTGTTGTTAACTGTAGAGAGTTGATCAAAAGTCGAAGCATTTTCGTCGACGAAGATGGTGGACCAGTCGAAACAAATATTGACGAACTAATCAACTCGAAGGTCGACGATCTAGTCGAAACAAGAACAGAGTTTGACTATCCAGTCGAAGGACTAAAAAATGGAACATGAAAACCAGAGTCGGAAACAACATCAAAGTGATCTTCCTACAGCAATCCAGAGGAGGCTTTCAACAACTTGATGCTAGAAGACTTCTCATCAAACAATATATTTCATCTAATAATGATATATCGTTTGATAGGATCAAACAGTTGATAGGCCTCAAACTCTTCAGAGTAGCCCATTATGATGCAAGCAAGACTCTTTGCATACAACTTCTTTCTGCAATCATCAAAAATATGAGCCAAGGAAACACATCCAAACAAACGGAGGTGGTCGACTAAAGGGTTCTTTCCACACCATCGTTCGACTGGAATCACTGAAAGAACAGCTAGAGTCGAGATGCGATTGAGCAAACAGTTTGCGCAGTATACAACTTCAGTCGAGAAGCGAGAAGGCAAATCTTTGGCTTGCAAAAGACATCTAGCCATTTCAACTAACATACAATTCTTGCGTTCTGCAACGCCATTCTGCTGAAGTGTGTGAGTAATCGCCCGCTACCAATCAATAGCCGATCGAACCAGGTATTCTTCAAAAGGTAGATTGAAATACTCACCACCATTGTTTGATCTCAGGCACTTGATGGGTCGACCACATTGTGCTTAATACACCATTGGAAAGGTATAAACTAGGAGTAAATATTCCATTCGACCTAGAATCTTCCTCCAATTACATCCTAGGCATTATCGAGCCCAAAAAACGTTGTTTAGGGCCTCAAAAATGACCCCATAAGTTTGGGACCCAAAAAGATGTAAACAAACTGCCAAAATGGAAATTGGTATTTGAGCCAGTGGAATAGGTGGGTGGCCACCAATATCCACCTAGATCTCCTACATAGTATTTAAAATATAAGCTATTTGTTTCTACATCAAATGTGACACTTCCATAACTAGTATCTCATCAAATTTGTCCAACAAATATGGGATATGAATTGTCGGGTTTTGTGTTGCTTGAGGAATGGTTTTAGATTCATCTGCATAGAGAAAATATATTAGTTTTGAAGATGAAGGTCTCCCTCATCCCCTTGCACCTCCTTGCAATATAAGAAAAACAAGTGTTGAATCCCTACATATGTTATAATTAGATAAATGGGATTGTTACTTGAGTTATTTACCTACAAATAAAAACCTCCATTGATATGCAAGAATCCTGTACAAATGCTCCATCTTAGATTTAACATAAAATATAAGGTCCCTACAATGTATCCACATTATTCAAGTTTTTCCTAAAGGGATTTATATCATGATTTCATAGCTTGCTAATGAACTCCCCCCCCCCTAAGTCGGGGTAAACATATTTAAACTAAATAATTGGAATTTTATCAAATAATTTTGGTAAAAAATATTATTCATACCTTATTCACCCCCATAGATATCGTGACCTAATCTTCAAAATTTACTGAGGAAATAAATTTAAAAAAAACCCAGTTCAATCACCTTTTTTGACCTTGCAAGGATTTAGTCCATGAAAAGCAAAGAGGCAATTAATATTTAACCTTGTCTCTTATAATGATATTTGAAAAACATCCTCCTCAACCTCATCAACCTCAACGATGATAGAGGATAAGAAAATAATTGTTTTGAACAAGGTAATTGGAATCCTCTCAGTGACACTAAGCTTGATCAACCAAAAGATCGACTTGATGATCCTCAAGAAATATATAACATCTAATTAATTGAATCCGAAAACAACCCTTGCATCATTATCAATTTTTGATATTGGAAACCATTTCACGATTGAACAAAAGGAAATCTATCTCCACAAGCCAAGAAGAAGGGGCCAAAAATACCATCTATACCACTATCTTCAAATGAACATGTATCCACCTCCTTTGCCCAAAGATCTTGTGACCTACAACTATAAATATCCCTTATGGGAAACAACATTGATGGAAAATACCTAGATTTAAAAACACCCATCGAGGAACCCAAAAAAATCATCATCAACTTATTTAGAATCTCATTATAACACCATAGCTTTTCTTTAAATTTAGTTATGCTAATACTATTAATGGTGTTAATATTCTAAATGGAATCCTCTTCTACTATCCCCAAATATGTTGTTAGGATATTTAAACACTTAGGAGTTAGTTAATTTCAATGTGGTCGAACATTTTTTTAGGTAAAAATGTGTTTCTTTAGTATGCATTTGAAGTTATGTAATCTATGGTCATGTTATGTTCTAGACATAGAGTGATTTGGTGACTCATATTCTTCCTGATCTTAACGACTATATTGATATGTGGCTTAACACCCTATTGATCCATGATATCTAATTAAGGACCATGGAGGGTCATTTGCAGATGATTGATTGTGAGAAAATATCTTGTAAAATATTTTTCTTTTGCATTAATATATTGCCTCAGGTGGCCACATTGGTTGGGGACATGGACTAATTTACTCTTTGAGGGTTTTAACCATGTAAAAACATTAGTGTATTGATCTTTGATCTAGTTTGTGAGTGGTTACTAAAGGTGTTCGTTCTATGTGGGAATACCATGTTTTGTCAAACATGGTATCAAAGATTGTTTGAAGACCCACTCACTTCGTAGATAAATATTCAGACACTTGTTGCCACATTTCTAGGTTCTACTATTTTTGTGCATTCATGGGCTGAGTAGACTATTCCATTGCATTCAAAGCATCACTTTCAGTTGTAAATTATTTTTCATTTTACTTGAAAATGTTTTTGTTTTCGCAATATATGATGATTTTTGTCAAATCCAGAGGTATAAACTCAAAATATGACAATTTATCTATTTTATTCCCAGTATGATACTCTTTTTGGTTTGCATAGCTCTTTTCCATGTGCTCTATGCGTTAAAAAAAATAAAAAATGTTGTGGAAAGTGTTTTCTTTTCTGCGTATGTTCTTTCCTCCATGCTTTATGTGATCTTAGTGAATCAGAAACAAAGAGAAAACCAACATTTTCCTAGTAAGCTAACTAAGATCTAACCACATAATTGTTGAGATTTGGGATTTGTTTTTTGAAATTTCATTATTTTTTTTGTGTGCGGTCATGTTAAAGTTTTTTGTAGGAAAAAACAAGGGTTTTGGGGGTAAGTATGCACTTCGAGGTAAAGAATAAAAAAAAGAGAAGCCTCCCTCTTCCTTCATTGTTATGTATTTTGTTGGGGATCAATTGTAATATGATATGAAATAAATAAACAAAGCTATATATAATCGAAGAGGAATAAATTTCAAAGATAACAAGTGGTCTCTAAAGACACCATTACAACACTTAAGCACGGAGCATTTTTATTAGAACATCAAAATGAATGATGAACATCTTCACACATGTTCACTTCATGATCTTGTACACTTGTACTACATAATAATTACCCATCAGATGTACTACTTATAACTTCAATATCTAACCAAATTCCTTGTTATTGGCAATATCTTGTCTACATATAATTTTTCAGGGGTTAGAGTTGACTCTGTCAAATATGCACTATCTAGTTGGATCGACAAGGATATTTGACCCAACTGCTTATACGTCCATCTCGTAATCGATTTCTCGAATAGTCGATCCACCGATCGACTATTTTCAATTGCTGGTCTATTGTCTGACCAAAAGGTTTGTCAACTACTTGAACGACTCATGTAGATATCTAGTCGATCACTCGATTTCCTATTTCTAGATGTTGGTTGACCTCCTGACGGATTGATTCAAGGAGAAGTGTGATGAACCATTAAAACCTGAGGTTCCAACACCTCCCCATCAACACATGGATTTGGAGATTCAGGAGGTGAAATTAAGTGAGTAAGACACCCTCCATAATTGCAGCTTTTGAATCCCAAACATCATATAGATCTTGATAAACATAGATTTAGATAATGTCTTAGTAAAGATATCATCTACATGATCATTTATTCTGTAATAGACAAGAGATACATCATTCTCATGAACTAACTATTTCAAATAGTGAGCATATAACTCAACATGCTTCATCTTACTGTGGGAAACAAGGTTAGAAACAACTTGAATTGCACTTTGATTGTCACAATAAAGTGTAGTTGAAGTCTATATGGGAAATCCAAGTTTACACATGAGTTGGCGAATCCATACTAACTTTTTACCTGCATGAATGACACCATGATATTGTTCTTCTTTAGTCGATAAGGACACTACCTTCTGTTTCTTGAATGACCAATCCAATGGTTCACTGTTGAAGAAAAACACATAGTGAGAAGTGGACTTCCAATCATCATTGTGACCTACCCAGTCAGAGTCGGTGAAGATGACCTGTGAATCTGAACTTCGACAATACTTGATACCAAGATGAGTGGTACCCTTGAGATAGAAAACAATCCTTTTAACTACTTTCCAGTGGCTTTCTTTGGGATCATGCATAAAATGAGAAACCACACTAAAAACAAAAGAAATGTTAGGTCGACTATGAGTAAGGTAAATTAGACTACCAACCAGTTGTTGATAGAGGGTAGAATCAACTTTGGAAGTTTGAAAATTTTTGATTAGCTTAACTCCAAATTGAAAAGGAGTATCACATGGATTACTATCTACCATCTTAAAATGTGTCAAAATATCCATTACAAATTTAGATTGAGAAGTAAAAAACCATCATACAATGGTAATACTTCAAGACCCAAAAAATTAATACAAAGATTTGTCATATCAAAGGAGTCAACAAGTTGTTTCTTCAATATAAGAATGCAATCAATGTTATTTCCAATTATGAAAAGGTCATCAACATATACAGTAATATTCAAAGTGCATCCATGAGTATGAAACTTACATATAGGCTATGATTATATTCACAACATTTGAAACTAAGTTGAAGAAAGAAATTGTCAATCTTAGCATACCAAGCTCAGGGAGCTTGCTTCAAACCATAAAGATATTTTTGAAGTTGACATACTAGCTTAGAATCTATCAAAAAACAAGAGGTTGTTCCATGAAAATTTCGTTAGATAGGTCGCCATGAAGAAAATCATTGTTCACATCCATCTAATGGATTTTCCATCGAAATCGAGCAGAAAGGGAAAGAATCAATCTAAGAAAGTTCACATTTTCAATAGGGGAAATGGTCTCAGTGTAGTCAATGCCTTCTTATCGAGAAAAACCCTTCAAAACCAAGCGATATTTGTGACACTTAACAACAACTTGAGAGGTAAATTTGGTATTACAGACCCACCAAAACTTCACAACATTCTTCCCTTAAGGTTGGGGAACCAAATCCCAAGTGTGATTCTTCAACAAAGAATCCACTATTTGCATAGCATGCTACCATTCAAGTTTTCCTTGGGAATCACAGTAGGTAACATGATCATAGGTTTCAAGAACGCAAGTCATCAACAAAACACTGACACGCTTCTTCTAACTATGAGTTTTTCGGCTTGAAAAATATCACTATCATCATGACCAACAACTTCAATGATCTTGGCAACCCATCTGGATAGAAAAGAAAGGGGTGAACTGTTGCTCACTGCATAAGGTCTAATAGAAGTCATAATTGTTTTATTTGAAGAAGAAGATGGACCATTCAAGATAGAAATTGATTGATGAGTCGAATTGAAAGTTGAAGGTCCATTCGAAATAGGAACAAAGTTCGACTGTCCAGTTGAAGGAATGAAAATGGACAAGGAGAACCAGAGTTGGAAACAACATCAAAGCGGTCATCCTGTAGCAATGTAGAGGAGTAATTCAACAAATTGTTTCCAGAAGACTTCACATCAAACCATACATTTCTTCTAATAATGATCTGCCATTTGATAGGGTCAAACAATAAATAGGATTTAGACTCTTCAGAGTAGCCCATCATGATGTAAGCATGAATCTTTGCATCCAATTTCTTCCTGAAATCACCAGAAATATGAGCCCAGAAAACACATATAAAAACACAGAGGTGGATGACTAAGGGACTCCTTCCACACCATGGTTTGACTGGAGTCACCAAAGGAATAGGTTGAGTCGAGATGTGATTGGGAATATAGTTTTCACAATAGATAAATTCAACCCATACGCGAGGAGGAAAATATTTGGCTTGCAAAATAAATCTATCCATTTCAACTAACGTTTGATTCTTTCATTCTGCGATTCCACTCTACTGAGGGGCATGAGGGAACACCCACTACCATTCAACACAGGATCAAATCAGGTATTGTTCAAAAGGTCAATTCACATACTCAACACCATTTTCTAATATCAATCACTTGATGGGTCATCCAAATTGATTTTCAGAAAAGGACCCAAACTATTTGAACTTTTCAAAGACAATATTCTTGTCCTTGAAAAAATAAACCCAAGTGAAATGAGAGAGATCGTCAATGAAAGTCAAGATATACCTTGCACCTGCTAAGGAAGGTAGATTGATGCAGCAAACATCACTATGAACTAGCTCCAGGAGGTTTTGTGCTTGCCATGCTTTGCCAGAGTCAAAAGGTGTCAGATGATGCTTGCCAAGCACACAACCTTTACAGACTTCTTCAAGGGGAAACACTTTAGGTAGACCAACAACCATGTTTTGAGTTGCCAACAATTGCAGACTTCGAAAATTCAAGTGTCCAAGTTATTCATGCCAAGTTTGACTTCGCTCATTAGTGTGAGCAACAAGCACAATCGGTTTGGTGTCGGGTCGAGTCGTGTCACAGAATTTATACAAGCTATCCTTCAGGTCGAGAAACCCTTTGGCGACAATCGATTGACCTTTCTTCAAATATCAAACAAAGAACCGATCTAACCAAAATTCTACAATCTTACCTATCTGTGTTCACTGAGCAATAGACAACAGATTGGCATTCAGATTTGGGACACGATAAACGTCGACAATTTCCCATGTCGACAGGAAACAGCACCCTAACCAGCAATATCGAGGGCAAAATCATCGACAGCATAGATCTTCCTCTCCTCGACTTCATTCAAGGATGTGAACAAGGAAGCATCCTTAGCCATATGATGAGTGCACCCAAAGTCTACTACCCATTCATTTTGCACAGAATGAGACAACAAGACTTGAGAAGTTCTGACTTGGAAGGTGAAATTATCAGTGGATCGGTGAACAGTGGACACTTGTCCTTCGAGGCATTTAACCTTCTCTAAATCGTCTCTCTTCTTGTAGAAGACCTTCTCCACATGTTCAGTCTCTCCATAGTATTGATATGTCTTCTTCTTTCGACTTTGATGAGGTGCATCTATTTTCCCTTTAGGTTTTTGATCGAGGCATCCAGGTCTCTATGTAGGGGTAACATACTGTCCTCTTTCCCTGTGATTCAACTTAACCCTTTCCCTTGAGCAAGTGAGCTTGATGTTTACCACCAAGTTTGCCTTCTTCGAGCAGTCTGTGTTGATCAATAATCAAAAGGCCACAAAAAGCTTCAAAGGTGTAATCCTTACCATCTTCCTTGCGTGTCTGCCAGTTGGCACAAAAAGTCGAAACGAAAACATCGAATGGTGTTCTCAAATTCATCAGGACCAGCTCGATGAGTTGTTTGTCTTTCTTCTGAAAATTCTTTCCACATTCACCCAATTTCAATTGGAATTATTGTACACGCACCAAATAATCCTCTGTTTTGTCAAAAGAATAAGGATCGAGAGCGATCAAATCTTTCTCCAATTGCACGACATGGCTTTCATCAACTCTGTCGAACAACGACTTCAACTTCTTCCAGACTTGATGAGGGAAGTCGATTCCACTTATGTGAAACTGAATCTCCCGCGAGATATAGGTCGTGATGGCACCCACGGCCTCATCCTTCTTGCCATCAAGAGCAAACTTTGTCTAATCATTTATTGGATCTGGAATCGTAGTCTTCATATACTGCCACAATCCTTTGCTCTTTAGTAGGGTCTCTATGTCTAGTGCACATACTGCATAATTTGATCCATTCAAAGAAACAGGATCAATCTTCGAAGCCATTTTCGATATCTAAACAAAACAGTTTTGTTTCAACAAGTTCCAATCGGTAAACCACCGACCCAGAGTCAATCACACAATAGATCAAACTCAGCAAGGTTTTCAAATAATAGGCGAGGTTTCAAACCATCGACTCTGATTCTATGTTGGGGATTGGGTGGAACCTGATACGAAACAGACAAACATTACTACAAATAACCAAAGAGGAAATAAAATTTCTATGACAAAAAAGGTGGTGTCTAAAGACATCGTTATAGCACTTAAGCTCAATGCACTATGATCAAAACATCACAATGCAAATTGGACATCTTATACACAACAATAATATCACTTGATCACTTGATCCATTTGATGAAAATGACCCATAGGGTCTACTATTTATAGCTTCAAGATCTAACCAACTTCCTTTAAATAGGGAGGATCTTGTCCACATATAACCATTGGTTATTAGAGTTGACTTAGTCAAATCCGCGTTGTCAAGTCAACTCGACAAGGATGCTCAACTCGATCATCCATGCATCCAACTCGTAGTCGGTTACTCAACTGGTCAATCCACTAATCGACTATCTTCGACTGTTGGTCAATTGTTCAACCGACAAACTTGTCGACTACTCGATCGACTAATGTAGAGATCTGGACAATCGCCCTCTCGACTGTTTCCAAATGTAGGTCGACAACCCGATTGACTAATTCCAAGAGAAGTGTGATGAACCATCATGACTTGATGTTCCACCAGCAATAATGGGGCTTTTAATGTAGTAATTATTGTACTAGTTAATAGTTAGGTATTTGTGAGTTACTAACATACTCCTCTCTCCTACCATGAAATAAGACATTGCATCATTTAATAAATAAATGAACCCACTCTTTCTCATTATTATGTGTATTATTGTCCACGCTTGTGTGTGTAAATATCGGATGGTATCAAAGCCAAGTTTAGGAGAAGTCGAGTACGCTGGTGAAGGAGCCAAGGGACTGTTGTGATCAGAGAAGGCACCAAGAGATAACACTCACACACATTGGACAAAAGAATTGTTGGTCAAAAAGAAGTTACAAGCCAACACAAAATAAAGAGTCGCCTTGTTCGAAGATTCAATGAAGGCAGGAATACATTTGGAATATGAATACACCAATGTGAAAAGATGATATCATGCAACCTGTGAGAATAATACCAACATGAACCGAGATCGACGTGGACAACTATTCTAGAACCCATGTGAGAATACCCTTGACATTGCTTGTGTTAATTGTTTGTGTGAATAGCTACCCACATGACATGTAGAGATTTGTATAAATTGAAATCGGAGTCAAGGATGAATTGAAAGTCTTCAATGTGTGAGACGTTGATAGGAAAAGGAATCAAGCACATAAGAATCAAGAAGCCACCGCTCAAGAATATAGGAGTTGTCAAAAGGGCCATAAAGTGTGAATCTAGTTGTGGCTAATTGGATCCATAAAGAATTCGATTGGTACATTGTAGGAGCTACCATAATAAAAAGGTAGAAAAGGTATAGTCGTCAATCTAACACACCAACCATGAAGGCCTCTGTAGATCAAGCAATTAGAGTGAAAGGAGGTCGTCGCCAAGTTTTCAATTAGGAGTAAGTTGTCGAAAGAGAAGAGAATTGAGGTTTATTGGCTAGTGAAGATATAAAATTGTGTAGTATATAACCACGAATATGTAACATTCTCTACAGATAGTATTGCATGTGGGTTCGCATATAGGCATATTTTAAAAGTATAAGTCATAGTGAAGCTTGAAGTCATTAGAAGACACAATCTATACCTACAAAATTACTACAAAGTAAGTTTGTGATTGTTGAAGAGTAGTTATTGTGGAGAAAAAATACGATTTTTGAAGGTACCAAAATGTAGTTTTTAAAAATTTAAAAAAAAAAAAATTGCCTTTAAACAATGATTTTGGGTCTAAGAATACCTGAAAACAAAGTAGTGGATCTGTAGTAGCGTTTGCTTACTCCCTAATCGGAATCTTTTTGGAGTCTCTTGAAAATGGCATGTTTATCCCATATAATGTTTAACAAAAAGGAAAGTTTAATGGTCAAAAATTTAAATCATGGAAACAAAGGATGCTAGCCATATTTGAATATAGATGTTTGGACAAACTTGTATTAGGAAACGAAATCTAAAGTGAAACCGATGTAAATGCCCAAGAAAAGTATGGTGCTAAGTAATGAGAGGTTGTGATGTTGATCAAGCTCTCAATAATGAATGAGATGCTTCTCGAAGTTCAAGATGGTAATGATGCATTTGTCATGTGGGTGAACCTATGGAAGATGCATGAAATCTCACACAATGGTAGGTGCATTTTTCCTTAAAAATATGTTATTCTCAATTAAAATGAAGGAATTCGACTCCTTGCTAGATCATTTGCTAAAAATCAAGGATATTAGAGATCAATTGAAAATTTAAATCAATAGATAAGACAATGGAAGAAGAAGATATTTATAACTTTGAAAAGGTTGCCTTCTTCCTATGCAAATGTTATCGAAACATTGAATATTACTAGTATTGATAAAGATTTGACATTTGAGTAGTTGAGCACTAGGTTCCTTAGCAAGATAGATGGAAAAAGCAGTTTGGGAATAGCAATGTGATTAAGGCTCTGAGGTAGCCCTTGCAACGAAGTTTAATAGCAAGGGTAAAACAGAGGGATCAAAATGAAAAAGATAACTCTTCTGAGTCAAGTAAAAGTAGAAAGGCAATTAAACACTTATATTGTGAAAAATTTGGGCATATAAGCAAAAGTTCATTGGAAGCAGATGTGGGATCAAAAATACAACCCAACAAAGCATTCTTCTAATGATCAATTTGGAAAGAAACAAGTTAATGTGGTTGAATGCAAGGAGGAGAAGATTTCTATGTGTTAATGGCCAGAAACAAGGATTCATAGAGTGGTAAGTATGATTGATATGTTGATTCAAGCGCATCCAAACATTTTACTAATAGTGTTGAATGCTATGTTGATTTTGTAGAGGATAAATCTCAATCTAATTCTATTGTGTTAAGTAGTGGAGAAGAATACAAGGTTAGAGGAAAGGGAAATATCCTACGCCAGCTAAAAGGTAAGAAGGTAATGATTAAAGATGTCTATTGTGTTCCTTGTTTGGAGAAAATCCTACTTTTTGAAGCATACCCCACAACTAGACATAAATTTCAGCAATAATAAGAATTTTATTGTGGATAAAAATAGCAAAAATATAGTTACTACAAGTGTGAAAGAAGAGGGTTTAGTTTGATTGATATAAGTTAAAAATAAGGGACTACTTCAATAGAAATATGGTTGTAATTGCACCGAAAACACAACCATAATAGTTGGGCTAGAGAGTGTCAGATGAGACAAAGCTCAAGAAATGAATCTGTAGACGATGTTGTTGTTGAACAAATCAAAAACAACAAAGGGAAGGCAAACAACAGGTATATTGTAATTCATAAGAAGAAGACCCTCAAGGAGGGTGAAGATGATGGTGCTTCCTCAATGAAACATACACAACATTCTGATATGTTAGACCGCCAAGATGTGGAGGAGAGTTTAGTGAACAAGACAAGTTATGTCACTGGTGGAAAGGTTGAGTCAACAATCGAACAAAAGAATAGTGACGTAAAATGTACTTCATCAACCTCATTGAATACAACCAACATGGGCTCTCAACTAGCCAGTGATTCAAAGATCAAACAAAAGGATGCTAACATAAATTGAACTTCATCAACCTTGTCAAATACAACCAACATTAGCTTTCATCTAGCTAGTGAGTTAATGATTAGAAAAAAAGGAGGGTAAAGTAAATTGTATTTCATCAACCTTGCCTAATGCAGATCACTTCCAATTGCTATTTTGAAGATCTTATCTTATGGACTGCAAACATCTTACCCATTCAAAGCTCGTCTTTTTTGTATTTTAAACAAGCATGTAAAATGACCATTATGGGAGGGTGTCGGAGATAATGGCCATATTTAGAACTTCGACAAATAATAAATACTCACTAATAAGGTGATGTAATAATGAGGCATTTAGGGTGGCAAGTGCATGCAAGGTCATCATGGATCATAGAGATACATCTAGAACTTATTGTGCTTCGGGTCTTGGCATTGTTCCTAACAACATGACAGAATTGTATGCTTTGTGACAAGGGTTCAAAGTGGCCAAAGGAATGTGTGTGCAATCTCTTATTGTAATAGGAGATTCAAAAACTATTACTAGTCATATGGTACATAACTCAAAGTTGAGTGACCATACTTTAGCGTCAATTCGGGATCGAAGTATGCAAGAAACAAGTTTATTTACCTCCATTACCTTCTATCAGGTTTTGCATGATCTCAACAAAGAAGCAAATCATTGGGCCAACTATGGAGAAAGGTTAAAAGTTGGGGAATTAGTGGTTTATGGAACATTAGAAAAAAATACATCCCCTAAATCTCTTCAAGTATAATGACATGTCGCAAGGTATTAAATGGTCCCATGACAAGGCTAGTTGTTTACATAAGTTGTCAGAGGGCCCACCAGCCATATCCCATCAACCATACAATTCGTAATATGAAGAGATGGGGGAGTCCACCTACCAAATGCTTCAAACATTAACCCCACACGCTTATCTTTTGTTGGTGCTTATTTCCCTAGCTCGTTGTGGGATAATGGTTTCTTCTTGTAGCAGATACATTTGGATGTGTCTTTCAACTCTGTTTCTTGTCTTCTGGTGAATTTTTTATTCTTTCATAGTTCGTTAGGAGCCAAGGAACTTCCAGGGGAACCCCCCACTGGTGGAATTCTAGCACGCAAAGCCTTTGGTGTTCTCAGGCCGACATTGAGTGGGGAGTTCAAGAGACTAATAAGTTTGTGGTTACTTAACCTCAGAGGCAATTTCGTGGTTGGGAGTTGAAGGGACATGTGGAAAGTGCAGGAAGTGGGCAATCCTTCTCTTTTGCTAAAGAATTTGGTAATTCTAGAAGCCAAATGGATTCTCAAGAACTTGAAGCGATCCATGGAGCTCTTAGAGGTCATGAGGAATATGTGCATTGCAACAAGTCCTCAATCTTCAACTTGGTATCCAAACTTCATGAATTGGAAAATCAAATTTCAACATAGGTGGCCGAAGTTATGGGGTCTTTGCAAAATTTGAAGAAGCAGATAGCAATAGTGGCAGCAGAGTGCAGCATACTTCAAAAACTTTCTTTGAATTTGCACAAAGGTGGCTAGTCCATAGAGTCATCTCAAAAGATGGCAATGTGCTCGTCTAGAGGAGAGATCAAGTGAGAAGAAACTGTGAATCAATTTGATGAAGAGATGGCAACAATTGAATAGGAAATTGAACCTATAAGCAAAGTCTGGAGGAGGATGCCAGTCGTTATGCACTCTGCTAGTTTTAATGTATTTCCACATTGTTAAAATCCTACGCAACTATTACAAGGTATAAAATTTTAAGGAAATCTGGGCAATTTTGTATAAGGACCAAGCCATCTTATGTTACAAGCTTGTAGTAGGAGTGGACATGGATAGAAATATAGCTTGTATGAAATTTTTTAACATTAGAGTGATGTAACACCTATTGCAACTTTCGTTGTAGTTTTGTTATAATATAATTTGCATGATTATTGTTAAAATAATAATAATGAGGCATTTAATATAGTAAATAATGTAGTGGTTAATAGTTAAGTATTAGGGAGTTTCATAATGCACTCCTCTCTCCTACTATGTAATGAGACATTGCATCATCTAATAAATGAATGAATCCACTCTCTCATTATTAGGTGTACATGAATCCACTCTTTCTCATTATTATGTTTGAAAGAAACCACTCTTTCTCATTATTATGTGTATCCTTGTCCATGCTTATGTTTGTAAATCTCACATTATCATGGAAAAGGTGGCCTCAAACCTCATTAATACCCTTGGCCAAGGGGCGCTAGAACATGTGGATTTTTATCTTGACCATGCTTTGATATGCTAGTTCAATGGGATCTATCCTCTACTCTCAAATCTTCACCAATGGCTCTCCCAATCCTAGAAGCCACTTCTTAAGGAAGAAGCTTATATTTAAACTTGTGCTCATGGTTTTTTCATTGTGGAGTTTGATTACACAGAAGATAGGAAGCGTACTATTAACTCTGGGTATCGTTTCCTTAGACATGATAATTTACACATGAAACCATGGTACCCTTCTTTCGACTTAGCATTAGGTTCTCTTTCTTTTGTACCTTTATGGATCCAACTTCCAATTGGCCCTTGCAGTTTTAGGGTACGAAATCTTTGGAGGTTGAAATGCTCTAAGGAAGCTTCATTTCTACTCTTAACTCTAGAGTCTTGACTCTTGGTTTTTTAGACATGGTAGTTTATGCATGAAAGGTACCCTTCCTTCAACCAAGCCTTGAATTCTCTTTCTTCTACACCTTTATGTGTGCAACTTCCAAACTTGCCCCTACAGTTTGGGGTTCAAAACCCCTGTATGCCATTGGAAATGCTCTAGGGAAGGCTTTATTTATGTTCTCCCAATACTCACAAAATACATATTACTGCCTATGCAAGAATTACATTGAAATGGACGTCAATAAAGGCCCACCTAGAGAAAGTTGGCTAAAGACAAATGATTTCACATGGAAGTAGAAACTAGACCATGAACATAGCAATGACTCATAAATCCAACTAAGTCCAATATGGTGGCAAGGTGTTGAGGAACATTAACACTCAACTGAACCTTCAAAGGAAGTGGGCCCTAGAAAATAAAAGACAATGGTTCCACATCTAAAGTTGTTTCATTAGTTAGCTCTCTCACATTGGATGTTCAAAGTGTTTTGCTAAATAAGAATGCAAAATGAATGGTTTCAAAACCTTATGAAAGCTCTAGGGAAGCTTTATTTATACTCTCCACAAAATACATAGTACTGCCTATGCAAGAATGTACATTGAAATGAACCTCAAGAAAGGCCCACCTAGAGAAATTTGGCTTAAGGCAGATGATTTCACATGGAAATAGAAACTAGACCATGAACATAGCAATGACTCAGAAATCCAACTAAAGTCCAATATGGTGGCAAGGTGTTGAGAAACAATAACACTCAATTGAACCTTCGAAGGAAGTGAGCCCTAAAAAATAAGACATTGGTTCCACGTCTGAAGTTGTTTCATTAGTTATCTCTCTCAAATTGGATACACCCTCAAAAGTGGATGTTCAAAGTGTTTCACTAAATAAGAATGCAAAATGATGGTTTCAAAACCTTATGAAAGCTTGAATATCGTAAGTCAATAAGATTTGCAACGAAGACTGACTCACATGACAAGAAATGTAACTAAAGTTAAAGGAGAAAGGAGAAGAGAGATAACAAGACAGTCTATAATCTCTTATCAAATAAGGAAAAAGGTTAACTTTTCCACAAATTGCATAATCTATTATTTATGTATAAAAATGTACAAGAGGTCTCTGACAAGATGACGATATCAGTTTTGGATAGAAATCAATTTTGGATAGAAATAGTTTTTTTGAATTTAGTAATCTTCTGGGATAGGATTAACTTTTTCAATTTTAGTGATCATTACGATTTACTAGGTATTTTGAGATACCCAGATTGTTTGGAATGTAATGCCTACACCAATTTGGTGACTTTTGGATAATAATAATAATAAATCCTAAGCCAAAAAAGATATCAAATCAACCAGCATGGGAATTTCAATGTTATTCTAATCTATCTAGTATTATTGTAGCCTACATTTTTTTAATTTAATGAAAATCCTTTCGTGTAATTTTTCTTGGTCCTGTACCATAAAGGTTGTCTTTTGTGTTTCACCATGATTGATAAGGTCATTTTTGTTGGCTTAAGCATCTTTCAGCTTCTTTACAACAAGGTTGCATGATTATGGGTATTGGGGCGCACCAAGCATGGAGTACCCAATATGGATCCTCGAAGACCAAGTATGCCAGTATGGGTATTGGTTCAACCATATCACCAAAGGGTGCAGTTATGATAGGCGATCGTAAGATTCATTCCCATTCAATCCTTTGAGGTTACCAACTATGCATGAGTCGATCTATAGTTAATACTGCCCTCAATCCGAGAATCTAAGGAAGAGGGGGAAATTCCGTGAAGTTATTACTTAAGAAAGGATATATTTATATATTAAGAAACAAAAATTTAGATCTGAAACAAAGCTTTGAAGCTTAACTTTAAAATTTAAAATTCAACAATCAAAAGATAAGTATAACTCAATATTCATATTGAGATTTAAAATAACTTATATGGATGAGGATATGGTTACGAAAATAGATACAATATCTAGTACATATGCAATAAATGTTCAAAAAGGTTTGGATACAACACAGTTGGATATGGCATTTATTAAAAAATGTAAAAAGTACATATGTAAAAAAATATCGCATAGCATTAGAATTTTATTATTACAACTTAGAGATTATGGTTACCAAAAGTCATTATTAAGATCCATAGTTTTTCAAAACTAACATAAATACACAGAAAACAACATTACAAAACAAAAGACAATCTACCATAGGAAGCAAGAGGGTGGGGGTCTGAAGAATATATACATTTTTAGTCAAGCTCTGACAACATGAGGAGAGTGATGAGCAATGAAGGTTTATGGGGAAAAATTGACTGAAAAGAAATATATAGGAGAAGGTTGTATGGAGGATTGGATAAGAGAAAAAGAGAATTGTTAAAGGGAGCATCTATAATATGGAAAGCTCTGGTCAAATCATTCTCTAACCGAACGGTTAGCTTGGAAAGTAGGAAAGGAAAACAAGGTTAGAATTGGAGAAGATCCCTCTATAATATAATTTTCTAGGCCTCTTCTGGAAGTTCTGCATGATTCATGCATTTTTAGCTTAGAGGACGCTTCCTCTCATTCTGAGACAGAGGACTCAAAACAAGGATGGAAATTTGCAAGGGATTTAAACTTACATAATGAACTAGCTATTGAATGGACACAATTTATAACACAATGCATTAAAGCTTAATTAGAAAGAAGATGAGATTAAATGGTCAAAAAATGGGAGGCTCGGGTTTATATACTGCTAAACTTAAAAGCCCTCTAACGACAAAAAACTATGTGGTTGGCATTGTCAAACAAAGTTTTAACATGGGGCAATGGGCAATAAAGAAATCAACAGGGGCCTGGAATGTGCATTTTGTGAAAACCTAGTGAAGAAATTGTTGATCATCTCTTTATAAAATGTCCATTCTTTGGAGAGATTTGGAATGAAGCTTTCCTGTTAGCAAGTGAAAAACGTGTTTTAAAAGTTGGCTTTATGACAAATCTGTAACAGAACACAATGCTTTACCTTGCTTTGTTTTTTCGGGTTTGTGAACTACGAGAAATTATATGATATTTCAAGGAAAAGAAAGAAATCCTAAGCAAGTTGCTCGTCAAATAAGATCTTCCTGTGGTGGTTCATGGAAGCCTAAAAAGATTAAGCCTCAAAGAATCCTCAAAAGCCTTGAAATCAATTATTCAAAAGCTTAGGGGTTCTTTCATAGGGCTTGTCGAGGAACCTCGAGTATGTGAGGTGCAGGGGTATTTTAATTTTAATAGAAAATAATTATATTATTTTGAAGTATGTAAGGTCAGGGAACAAATAATAGGGATGAAACCTATGCTCTATGGTTCATCATGAAATGTGTTGAAGACGTATGCATTGACAAGCTTTAGGTTTTGGGCAATTCAAAACTCCTTATGGATTGGGCAAATGGCAAGTGTCAACTTACAATTTCATGCTAATTCCAATTATAATAAGAGTTCATAAGGTAAAGGACAAATTTCTTACAAACACATTCTCACACATTGATAGAGAATTCAATTTTGAAGTGAACGGGTTATCTAAAGAAGCCTTAACTTTGCAAGAAGGAACCTTTTCTGAGCAGAAATTCAAGAGTGAATTTTATCCAAAAATTGTTATTTTATTATACTAATGGTCATTCCATTGATTTGACCTATGCATTTTGAAAATAAAAGGGTCTTTGTTATTGTCAAGGCCCGAAAAGGAATTTTCATTTGTATATCTTTTGGTGTTTTCATGCACAAAAAGAGGCCTTAAATGGCCCAGAAACACTGTCATAAGTGGGATGTAGGATCATTTGACAAATTGTTTTGAAGTGTCTTTTCAGACGAAGATCATAAAGTCTTTTAGGGCTCAAAAAGTGTTGTAAAGACAAACCGATGTATCTTCTTATTTTAGCTTTGAAATATCGAATATAAAAGTTCTTTTCATGGAAAAAACCAAGACAAAAGACAATAAATATTGTCAAACAAGGAAAAGCCATGCGAATTTTAGCAAGCAACCTACAAATTTTCCCACATAGGTGTACGGTAGGGGAACTTTGATCTACAATGAAACTTTGAGCAACACACATGAGATCCATGTGTTCACCAAACTTGGCCCATGTTTGCTAGTAGGAAGACCATCACGTGGCAAGTTCCTCGTACAGCGAGAGCAAAAGAGAACATAAATCTTGGCAAAACTATGATCACTTGTTCAAAGAATGTTATCCTCACCATAACAAAACACTACGACCTTAATCATTATCAACCAAACATAAAATAATTACTAACAACACAAACAAAACTGATTGTTGTCTATCCCAAGCAATCCAATGAAATTAACCCCAAAATTTCGAGTTTAAAATACCTTATGGAAAAAATAAACTAGGGTCAAAAAAAATTGAAAATAATAAATGCAAGGAAAGTAAATTCATGCAAGAAGAGGCCTCTCATAAATAATGCTATAGAACACCACAAGAAACACTACAACCTTAATCATTATCAACCGAACATAAAATAATTACTAACAACACAAACAAAATTGATTGTTGTCTATCCCAAGCAATCCAATGAAATCAACCCCGAAATTTCAAGTTTAAAATACCTTATGGAAAAAATAAACTAGGGTAAAAAAAACACTAAAATTAATAAATGCAAGGAAAGTAAATTCATGCAAGAAGAGGCCTCTCATAAACAATGTTATAGAACACCACATGAGGCGTAGTAAATGGAGGCAATCAAATCATGAGGAAATATGTGGGATATTTTCCATGGTAGGCTTTAGCAACTCAGTTCTACCTTGGTAAGGGCTATAGGCATTCTACAAGTTCATGTGTTCCAACTTTCTAGGCAGGTAGAAATGAGAGTTCCTATAATAGTGCTAAATATTAGCATATAAACAATAATCATAAGATTTTATTGTTATTCATTTTTTCATTTTTGGGGGGCATGGTTTGACGTCCATATTGCCTCTATTTGATATAGATCATGGCAATATCCAAGCCAAGCCTTATCCAAAGCAAATACACACGGCCTTATCTAGGCCTTATTTGTACCAAACACAGCATACACCATATCTGGGGGATAAGATGACGTAGTATCTAGTAACATAGGAGTTACCATTTGTACCCAATAAAAGCATTGCCAGTCTCTACTATATTGTGGCCCCTCACCACACAAATCTAGTTGTAAATAACAGAGGGGTAAATCATATTAATATCTCTAAAACTACATTTAGGGGTCAAGTTGGGGTTTTAGTTTCCCTTTTCGATTTCTTTTTTGGGAAGGGTACGCATGCATAAGCAATCCTTCCCCGATCCATTGTTAGCATCCCTAAATTAATCAGGCATTTCTAGGTATGTCCCAAACATCTTTAAGGGGGTCTCTTCCTTATTTGGGGGTACCCTCACCTGCAAGATGCCTCACATTGTCATATATCCCCTAATGCAAGCTCATAAATGCAATCAGCCAACGATTAGATGCCAAGGATTAATAGTGGAGAAGATGAGGGCCAAAGGTTGTTGTTATAAGGTATTTCGAATTTTCAAATCCCAAAGAATAACATATTATGAGAAGAGTCATGACCCTCAAGAAGTGTTGTACACAAGTAGTCAACTTGGAAAAGCAAGCAATGTAGCGATTATAGAGGACAAACTAATGGATAAGCACAAATCACAGGGGTGAGAATTCATGGAACATGTGATGATGATAACATCTCACAAATCTCTAAAAGAGAATTAAGGACACAAATCATTTAGGAAGAAGGTTACAACACAAGGTGGAGTGCTTAGAGGACAAGCTCCAACTCTAGGAATGAGGAACTAATTCCAATGATGAAGACAATAGCAATGAATATGTCTCTCGCAGTACCTATGGGAGTACAAATCTCAACGAATCTAAGGAGCATGAGGAGGAGATCGAGGATGAGGAGGGTGATTCCAACAAGCATGTAAGTAGCAAAACAATGAGAGAATAGATGGCATGGAAAGAATACAAATTTCACCATGGTTTTATGCCCTCTACTTTAAGTCAAGAATGGTCTACACAATGTTTTGCAAGTTCATGTTAAGTCCTAGAGAAGTTTATGTCAAATTTGAGGGTTATTTTAACACCCAGCATTTTGAAACTTATAGCCCACAAGCCTGGACCTTTTGTGTAATAAGATAAGATAAGATAATTTTATCAATGTCCAACAAATGACCATAAATAAGTCAAAGGCATGGCTAGGTACATCAAAATCAAAACATGTAATTATGTCATAGAATATATTAGTGTGTATATATTAATTATGCAAATATTATCTATCTATATGTATGAATGTAGTGAATACACAAGTTGGTTTCTAAAGCAAAAGAACTTGAACCTTCAAATATGGCCAAGGCTTCATTTCATTATGCCTTTTATACATTGATATAAATTTAACTTTTGTTTTTGTTTAAAAGAACGATAGCCTTTGAATCTAAAATCAAGTTTCCCCGCTTAAAAAAAAGAATACATTTCATTGTGTTTCAAAGCCACAATTGTAGGCCAATTCATAGACATATCTTAAACATGAAAGGTTGAGTTACTATGAAGATAAAACATATTAAGCTTCCAAAAATGTTTACACTACTAGCAAAAGATTATTGTTTCTACTTTATAACTCGAGATTTAGTATACTTAAGGTCGCATGCTACCAATAATACAGGGTGAATTTCCTCATTAATTGATGAGGCTAGAAAGTGATCTGTTTCAATTGCTACCTTGGCCCAATTCTTAATTTTCACAACACAATTGAACACGATGATGAAACAAGCAATCAAAGACAACAACTTCTGAACTAGAAAGCACATGTTTAGGTTATCTCCATAAAAAATATGAAATCTCAATTCATAACAATTGCTATGCATTGAAAAAATAAAAAATAAAACCATAGTAGCCTCCTACTATAACGCTAGACCAATTAATAGGGGTAGTTCACCTCGTGTAGAATAACACCACCACATAATGCCAAAGTGCTCTCTTTCACAAAATTAGAATAGACTAGCACAAGCCCACCTGAACTCAATTCTAATATGCACCTTGAGGTTACAAAGATCAAATATTTGATACATCAACCTCTCAAGTTATGTATAAATGTACTTTACAAGATTTAAGGTGTATATTATACATAGGTTTAGAAGGGTTTATAATAGTGTTCATATTTAATACACCTAATGAATATTAGAGATTAAATGCATTATAAGAGATTAAATGCATTGTAAAACAACCACACGTGTAAAAAGTTGATGCACCACCTTGATCCCCACTTGGGTTGTAGAATACACCTCGTTTTGTCCATTTATAGACAAGGGACAAGCAGGGTAAGCAATATCAATGTTAGCTAGCCAAATTCTATAGTTAAACCATAATAAATAAGAGACCAAGAGAATAAGTCTTTCTACAACTCAATAAACTCTTTCTAACTTTTTATAAATTCTAGCTAGCCAAGTAGATAGTTTAGAATTGGCAATCCATTTCTCAATTTACTTGTCCTCAATTAAGGCTAGCATAAACATCCCTCTATAGGCAGTAAATGGTGAAAAGTTTGTAGAAGGTGCGATTCAATTACAACAACAATGATTCAACCAACTACCTTTAATAGCAAAGTCGAGCTTAAAAATAAAGGTATCTAGACTTAATACCTCGACTCTATCCAAACCCACTCTAATTAAGTTCCCTAGTCGTTGTTTAGACTTTGGATTGAGCCAACGTTTTCAACATACGTCCTACATATTCTTAAACTCCTTTTTGTAATAACAAGGGCCATTATACTAGGAAACTTCTTCCAACAAAATTCCTTGAGCCAAATAATGTACCCACCAAACCAATCAAATGATCATAACATATACCAGATCAATTCACCCATGTTCAAATTTTTATAGGCCCTCCATGGACATTAGAAAATAAAGTAGCATTTTAACATTGAAAGTGATTGGCAAAGTCAAAATATCAAGTAGTCAAATCCATTTCCACCAAATCTTTACCATGTGGCACGCACTCCAACATATTAATCAAGTATATATTATGATCATTTGATTTGGTAGGTACATGATCTAGCTGAAGGAATTTTTTTGGGAGAATTTCCCCTATACATTTTAACGTTGAAAGTAATTGGCAATGTCAAAAGATCAAGTAGTCAAACCCTTTCCACCCAAGCTTACCATGTGACAAGCAATCTAACATATTTACACTAATCAAAAATTTGGCATTCTTGGTTCACTAGTGGCTCTAGTAAGGCACTTGGACATGGAATTGCTCCTTCGATTTCAATATCTATGA
Organism: Picea abies; assembly: GCA_900067695.1. Taxonomy (NCBI): domain Eukaryota; kingdom Viridiplantae; phylum Streptophyta; class Pinopsida; order Pinales; family Pinaceae; genus Picea; species Picea abies. Next base: position 23,629 of record CBVK0101170420.1, read on the forward strand.
TGTCCAACCCCCCAATATCCTTGAAAGTACAACAATTGTTCAAGTTAATTCAAAGGACTCTTTTTAATCCTTAGAGTGGCAACTAGGAAATTCCTAAGCAACTAGCAAGCTTGTTCTAATGAAATTTCTTTCTAAGTCCAGTTAACATTGGGGCTCCTTCCCTTCCTCTTGTTTCCTCCTCCAAGGCATCTCCTCGTGTCGTTTTTTATTGTTGCCCTTAACAATACATGTATAACTTTAGATTTATCCAAATGCTAGATTTTAGATCTTAAATTAGATATTCTTTCTTTCCGTCATTTTATATAAGAGCAACTCTTTGCACTCCCGCAGTGTATTGATACTAAAGTAATCTTGTTAACCTATTTGTGGTCACATGTTGGACATTAATAAAATTACCTTGGGTGGTCAAGACTCAAGAGCCCAAGCACGAAATACAAAAGGTAGCTAACCTAGATATCAAATACCACCCCCGGCACAACATCCAAACAATATAGGACCTGGTTATCACTTATCGGTTATTAGTAATGAAATTCAACAAAGTGGCTCTAGACCAGCAGCAACAAATGAGAAAAGAGATGACATGGATGCATATAAATTTGATTACTATCCTCAACTATACCATGAATTGTCCAATGTTCGTCATACGTCATCTGATTTTATGTTCCCACCCTCTATTTTGATTACCTACTAGTAAATTTCACATTTTTCAAATGTATAATATAGTTTCCATATTCTATAATCCGTTATAATGTGAAATTCTTAATCTGAAATTATTCATTGAAATTGTGCAATGTATCTTTTGGATCTTAAAGGAATATCATGATATTTCCCAATTGGAATTGGAATATAAACTCAAAGAGAAGGAATGTCATACTGTGGATTATATTTAATCGGTTCATATCATTCAACTGTTGACTGCCACACCAAGTATGTTCCCAGGAATAAACTAATAATGTATGCAGTAGGGCAAAGAGTGCAGTTTTGCTCCTGAGTAAGTGAGGCGATAGTTAAAAATAGCGGCATTCAACATAGTTTAACTTTTTTCGCTGGGATGTAAAGATCCTGTGATTAGATAGATTCGCTTTAGCCAGGCCGTTTCCTAGTTTTGCTCCTGAGTAAGTGAGGCGATAGTTAAAAATAGCGGCATTCAACATAGTTTAACTTTTTTCGCTGGGATGTAAAGATCCTGTGATTAGATAGATTCGCTTTAGCCAGGCCGTTTCCTTGGGAAAGGCGTAGTACTAATTGTACCTAGATATCATAATCATCACGATAATTGTTATGAAACAAAGCAATGGAAGAGATGGGGCGAGCTAACTTGTGGAAGATTTTCTGCGAAAAGGAGATATTAATGCAAACTTCACACACTCTGCATGATTGGTGTGGCTTTGGCAAACAATATATAGTTCAGATTCAGTGATTTTGCATTAACGTTTCCTTCTGATCCTATCAGAATAAGAAAAAAAAAAGTTATCCTCCCTCAGATTGAGACGGAAGAAACTAAATATACTGGCCCATGAGCTGACAGAACAAATAACCGAATACTTGGGTGTAATTAAAATGAAGAAGGGGTAGAGTGAAGATGGTTCTGTATCTAAAAGAGCAAGAAATAGACGGATTAGTTAGCGAGAGACTTGGTGTCTCGGAATGGTTTATATTTTGTGTAATATGCAGACTCTGAGAACAAATCTGATGGCTGGAAAATGACTCTAATTTTTGCCTGCAATGTACTTTGATGCAAACAATTTTCTAGAAAACAAGAAAAACCGAAAAAGGAAGGAATAAAACCAAAAAAATTCGTTTGCTGATCAGATGGGTACAAATAAATATCATGAAGACTCAAGAAAACGATCTTAATAAACTGGATAACATGATAAAAAACAGACGTCTCGGGTTAAGCTTGCAGGAAACGGCGATTGCAGGGCCTGCAGTTCTCCATTTGAACTGTTTGTGAACGACGTATACTCTCTGGCGATAACAATATAATAAAGAATGAAAGATCGCAGGGATTTTAGAAAAGATGGGATGGATAACAGAGATTCTTACCTCATATTTGTCTTCGCCTAGCGTCTTCCTCTGTCTGCTCTCTCCTACGCACGACCGGCCCTCGACTAGGGTTTAGGATTCGAAAGAAGAGATAAAAACCCTAATATATCGACTTTATAAAGGGCTAATGTGACTACATGGGTTTAGGGTTACATAAATTACATGTAAAGGGCTAACGTGACTACAAGGGTCGAGGTTACATAAATGACTCGGAATTCATGTGAACTACCAAAGGGGTTGAAAGAGTTGGGGCAATAGATATTTAGAATGAGATAAACTCTTCAATTTTGGAAATTCTTCCATTTAAGGTAGGAACTCCAAAGTTTTGTTTACTTTATGGTTATCTACATTTTTGTGAAAAATTGCAAAAATATGTTGTTATGTAATTTTACTAATAAACAGATACTTAACTTGTATATCTTACAGTGGAGAATGGGAACATTGAAAAAATTGAGTAACATAAGTTTTTATGATTATCATATTTATTAAAGAATAAACGTTGAAACAAAGATAATATAGAGAAGTGAATGGCGTGATAAATTTTTCCAAGTATATAGCAAAAACAAAAGATGTTACATGTGTACATTTTTTTTATTCTAGATATCATCTAAAGCTATTTGCTACCTAGATATCGAATCATAATTTGTTATGAAAATAAAATAAAACAGAAGACGACTTTTAGCGTACCTCTGAAGTGGGGGAAATGGAACACCAAAGTGAATCGAGGTGGTTATGTTGTTCAAAGATTGGGGGATTTGTTTTTTGTTGAAAATGAATTCTTCAAAAGGTCTTCTAGTTGAGTAAATGTGAATGCACATATGATGGAAGGATGTGATGAAGGAGGCCTTGAGATGCCTATTCATCGTTAAGTCAACACCAATTAGTGTTTCTAATGGAGCTTTCAAGAAAAATACAATGGTGATATATAAAGAGAATCTTCCTACAACTATTCAGGTAGGAGGAAATAGAGGGTCGTTATGTATCATGACATTTTCATGGATCGTCGATACCATTCAAATAAAGGTTGGAAACCACCGATTCAAATGAGCTCCATAGTCCAAAGTGCATGAGAGAGACATCGCTTCAACAATCTACAGTAGTAATGACTCATACACTCCCAATGACAAGTTCTCAAGAATGGAGTTCCATCCAAAGTGGATACAAAATTCACCCAGAGAAGGATGATGAAAAACCTTCTAGTTGAGATGACTATTGAAGTACCAAACCTCTCAAATATTCTCTATATGATTTCTCATTGTAACCAATATATCCACATAATTTCATTTAGAATATTCAAGACCTGAACAATTGAATGGTTTCTTGCCTCTTCTATTTGGGTTATATAAGTATGAAGATAACATGAGAATAAATGTTATAAACAGCAAAATATAATCTGAAAAATAACAAACACTAATAATAAAGAATCCAATGATGAGTTTGGAGAGCATCATATAATCCCATTAATAAATATTATTGGAAGTTGCATAAGTATATTCTAATTAAAATTAATATAAAAATGCTCACTGAATATGAAGTTGTATCATTTATCAAACATCACTTGCTTGTCCAGCATGATAATTCCCACCGATGTAACCACATTGATTGCCCATACTCCAACATTTGACAACGATGATTCGTTTTCTTAACCCATGTTGCAACATGCACAGAAAGAAAACTCTAATCTCAATGGATGAGCTAAATGATATTTTACAGAGTACGTTCTTCCAAAAACTAAATTTCAATGATATTCAACAACAAAAGCACACTAACTCACATAGGACTTTTGGAAAACACTTAGTAAACACATATTTATGTCTTAAATGAACTCTGATATGTAATAACCCACATTCAACTATATCATAAGTAGAAACACACATTACTAAGCATATAGCAGTGGAAAATAACAATGAACAACATTCACAAAACACATGTGCACACTCAGATTTTGGCAACCAACCAGGGAAATTCCCAGAATGGGGAAACCTACCAAGAGAGATTTATTATCAGCTTCAGGAAGTAGAAAAGCTACAATAGTAATACATTTCACAGCAAGAAAAACACTTACAAACACCCACAATTGTCTCAAAATCTCTGCCTTGAAAACCATGCCCAAGAGTTCATATTGTCTGTACGGTCCTATTGAGAATCAACACCTCAAAAATAGTGCCAAATTGTTGTTGTACGGTCTAATCAATAAGACTATTCTATAGCAAGAAAAACCCACTTTTCTACCTCGATTTTTGTGCCAAAAACAACCTCGAAAATAATGCCCACTTCCTTGGTGTATGACCTGTATGGATCTGTAAAGTATGACCTCTCACTCAATAGTGAACTTCGACAACTTCACACATAAATTTCTCCTTGGGATTTATGCCCAATCTCTCTTGGAAAGCGTGTCAAATCTGTTGCATACACTTTCCTTCCAGCTCTCTCTCAAATCTTCTCTTGACTTGTCTTGCACACTACCCTGGGCTTACTCTTATAACTGAAAAATGATTTTTCCCCTTCCCCATCCCTAAATCCAATGGTCAAGATCTAATCTTGCCTTTACAAGATCAAGGGACATGATTCATTCCCTCCAAAATAAATCATTTAAAATAAATCACTTACATTTACTAAAGTAATTTTCCACTTTATGACTTAAAGTCACTTTAATAAAATATTAGGTCACTTTTACAAAAATTCACTTTATTACAACTTTATAAAACGCTTATTACAAAGTAAAGTGCCTAGTAGTGCAAATGCAAGGTCACTTCAGCATACAAGACAAAACATGTGGAGTACCTCCTGAGCTATAAAAGTTAACACTCCCTCTTTGTTACACATTATTTTCGTCATCCCTATGATCGTTAATGATGTAAACCTATCTGTTGCATTCAGAGGGTTCAGTGGCCTGAGTTCCTGAAGAGAGAAGGGAGAAGAACTTTCCTTGAGAAAATAAGTTGCATTTTCCCTTGTAAAAACCCTATAAAAAAGGAAGTTCGCAGGTT
>CBVK0101170457.1:0-11068 GCA_900067695.1 Picea abies
TAATAGCTTAAACCTTAACACTTCTTCATATTTCCTAGAAAGAGCATCAACCACCACATTTTCTTTTCCCTTTTTGTAAATGATCTCATAATCCTATATGTTGGCATAGACTATTTTGGGAAAATGCGCCGCAATTTTGGAAGACAGTTAGAATTGAGACCAAAATAGGAGCGCGCGTCAGAAGATAAGGAAAAGCAGTGCATGAGAAAATAATGAAAAGTAACACGCCAGACAATAAGGAAAAGCAGCACAAGGAAGAGGGAAGTCAAAGGCAAAAAGAAGGACAATGCGATGACAAAATGGTTGGATCGTGGACCAATCGTACGCAAGAGGTTACAATGTGGACAAACCTAATGCACTTAGGGTTAGGGTTTTGGTCTTCAATGTAAAGGGTTTTTACCCATTTTGGTAGTACAAATATGTATTGTAAGATCTGAGGAGATCATCTAATCTTATCTTATATCAAAAGATAACAATGAGAGTATTCATGAGTAGCTTTTGAGTTAGTTTTGGAGACATATGAATTGTAACCAAGGGTAAGGTCGCAGTTGTGGAGCTTGGTGTGACCTTGTCAGCCTCACCATAACCAAACTTATTATGTAATGCATGCAGCACAATGACTTGATGAAGATGAATAAAGAAGCATATAATGCCATATATTTGTGGGCGTAGCCCAGGAGGGTGAACCACGGTAAAAACCTGTGTCTTTGTGTGGAATGTCTCTTTTATGGAACCACGGTAAAAACCTGTGTCTTTGTGTGGAATGTCTCTTTTATGTGTGGCAATAGCTTATTATGAATGAATGAATGAATCTAGTAGTATTAAAATGCAACACACACTATATTAGACATTATATTTAATGCATAATGGATGTTTATGGTTATAGAATGGTAGATATGATGTGTGATGAAGCATAAAAGTATGCCTAACATCCCCATGAGCAACATCCCTTCCATGATGACTCTAGACATCTGCATTTTGAAGTCACCCATAAGCCATCTTAGGTGAGACTTTATTTTTCACTTTGTGCGTAGTGTTGTCTTCTGGTCTCCAGAAGGGCCAATGGTTTGTAGGGTTTTGTTGGAAACCTAAGGTAGAACCTGAGTCAACCCATACATCCAACAAATGGTTTTGTTGTCAGTTGGAACTCAAAATATCAGACTGGAAGGGACTTGTTGAAGGACAATGAAGAGAATGTGGTGGTAGAAGGGGATGTTTAGACCATGGAACCCAACTAATCAGGATATTGAAATATGGTTGGAGAAAAACAACTCGAGTTTGAGCAGAAAGACAATAAAATTTCGAAGTCTACTCCGCGAAAATATTTGGAAAGGTATGTGTTTATTGATATGTATGAGGTATTTTTATGTTATTTCCCAGAGTTGTTGCAAGAGTGGATATTGAGGTTGAAGGATAATCATCCAACTCATTGGATCAGACCAATAAAGTGGACTATTAAGATTATTGCACGTCTAGAAAGAGTATATAATAAAATTACATGTGTAGTGGACTTCTAGATAGACAATATTATTGCAGGGTTTATTATTGAGTTTGACGTCGATACTGCAAAGTCATACATTGTTGTAGAGCACGAGTTTTTGATGGGACCAAGAGGGAGGTATATTAGATCATTTTAGACATTGATCAAAATTTTATTGCGTGATGAAGGAGTGATGACAATTGTAGTCAGACAACTAAATCATTCTACATGCATGGAAGAACTGGGGGAAGCACTAAGGAAGATCTGAGATATGGAGAGGGCTTTGGAGAAAGGCTTGAAGAAGGAAGCAATGGACCCCATTACGATGGATGAGGAACATACCAAGGAGATAATGGAGAGAGCAGAAGTGATGCGAAGCGGAAGACCCTACCAGTATAAGATCAATAGTAAGAAGAGGGAAGTAGTTGAGCGAGAGGGTTTGGACAATGATGAGGAAGAGGTAGAGGATCTTCGTGCGATGGGGTAGATTGAGGAAATTTTGTGCACCACATATGAGAGGAAAACTAGATGTCAAGGTTCCGATGCAGAAGAAGGCTCTCCATTCCAGATCCGAATTAGTGTGGAACCCACAACCCCATGTGCAACTAGGACATCTGAAGAAGAAGAACCATTTACACAACCAATGATTAGTGGTAGAAGGATTTTAGTAAGACAGGGGTCTAGTGGAAATTCAAGTGGAAGTACAAGTTTAGCTAGTAGTAGTAAATTATCTACACCGCACAGAGGTGGTCGTACAACAAACTTTATAATGGCAGGACAAGATCCAACTATTCAGTTACCAGAGTTCCATGGAGAAGGGTCGGAGGACCAAAAGAAGCATTTGTTTATTTGTAAGAACATTTGGGTGGCTAAGCAGATCACAGATGAAGATACAAAAGTGGCATAGCTGGTGATCACATTCAGAGAACATGCACTGGATTGGTGTATGGGCTTCGCAGTAAACAGTCCACAAGGAGCATGTACAACTATCACAGACGTGAAGAAGGAATTAATCAATGAGTTTCAACGACCAAGTTCCAAGGATCAGTTTATGAATGAGATGATCGAAATCAAATAAAAGCGAGGAGAGTCATTTTGTGAACTTGATTAGAAGGTCAAAAGACTGAAAGGTAAGTTGAAGTACCCTATCATAGATATGCAACATAGACACTTACTTGTTAATTCATTATTGTCACATTTGAAGTATCCATTGAGGCAACAAAAGTTCCAAACTCAGGCTAAGGATTTGCAAGCAACCTTTCAATTAGAGGAAAATCAATATAAACATACAGATCCAACTGTGGAAGAGTTGAGAGAAGATATGAAGAATTTGACATTTCAGTTGAATTAGAATAAGGGTAAGGAGGAGATAGAAGTTGTCTGGTGCACATTATGCAGAACCAAAGGACATCATAAGAATGAGTGCCCAACATTTGCGCAGTATTTGGGAACATGAATGTCGAATCCTTTACCCACAGGAGGACCGTGGTTAGAAATATGTAGAACACATGGACATGATCCCTATTATTGTCCCTCCAGGCAAATGTATCAAACAATACCCAAGAGTACATCTGCAATTTCCGCAAGTCTATAGGACATGAGGACAAGGATTGCAAAACTTTGGAAATGATGAAGGAAAGGACTACATATTCTTATATGGTGCAAGTTGAACTAATGACAGGACAACCTACGCAGCATTTTACAACGCAACCATAGTATAATAACGCACAACAGTTTGCAACACCACCACAATATAATAACATGGAGTAGTTTGCAAAACCATTGCAGTACAATCAAGTACCATATTATAATACATCACACGTAGATAATCAGTGTAACAAAGGAGGCTTCAAAAGAGGAGGTCGTGGAGGAAGATGATTTGGAGGAGGTAAAGGACGTTTAACTTGTCACAATGTTCACAAACCTGGGCATTATGAAAGAGATTGTCCACAACCACCAACGACATGCATGTATTGTCACGTAACAAATCATGATACAAAAGAATGTCTAACACTGTTGACAAAGATACAAGAAAAGAGGAACCAAAACAATCAGAATGTTGAATGGATTATTGTGTAAACTAGAGAAGAGGATGGGAAGAAGATTAATATAGTTACTAGAGGAGGAGCCAAGACAGGAGAAGATGCAACAAAGCAGAATCAGGACCAACACCAGTGGGTCAGAAAGAATACAACACTTCAACATAATTTTGATGTGTGCAAAGAAAAGGAGACAATCAAGGAGGTTAGACAAGATATTTTGAAGGAGAATATTGCTTCTACTTCAGGTACGAAACCAATATATGACATGCCACATCTGTTTGATCAGACCAACAAAGATCGGCCTTCATAACAAATAAGTAATCTGAGAAACTTTTTGGGGTCTTGTGTGAAGTTGTTGAATGATAAAACCTCTTTACAAGTATTATAGATTATGTTAGAGAAGTGCAATTGGAGAGAAGAAATGAAATTAGAACAGAAGACAGTCAATAAGGTTAATAAGAAGAGAAGAACACGTAGGGAGATCAGATTGAACGCAAACATTGAAGATTTTAACATGGGTGATACCATATTAGACTTGGGGTCTGAAGTAAATGTTCTGGCTAAGAAGACATGGGAATCCATCGGGGAATCTACACTGAGATATTCACCTATTCAGTTAAAGCTAGCAAACCAACATAGGGTTATACCAATTGGTTGACTGAAAGGTATACCGGTAGATTTAGATGGTGTGCACACTATGGCAGACTTTGAAGTGATTGGCATAGTGGATAACACTACATCCTGTCCAACATTGTTGGGACTAGATCGTGCATTTGATAACTAGACTATCATCAACTTTAAGACCAGAAAAATGATTTTTGCATCAGGAGAATACAGATTCATTGCAACCCTAGATCTGTCAGAAGGTAGAATATATGTGGAAGCTACGACACAAAACTTTGTTACAGAAGACATAAACCAACTGTATAGAACTACTGCGCGAGAGGAAGATTACATTAACCCAACAACAGATGGAATGCTTTGTTGGAGAAACATTAGTTCTTATGCTTCAGACTCTGACACGAGACTAGAGAATTGGCAACAACGCTTACATGAGTTATCTACCAGAAGATGTGCAAGAATGGCGTGCACACTAAGATGGGTTGGTACAGAGGTAAGAGAACCTCCAAATTTTTATGGTCAGAATAATTTAGAAGTATTTTAAAAAAGTTTGAGTTAGAAGTAGTGGAAAATCAAAGGTTACCAGTACTAGATATGGCCTTGAATTCAACACCTGCACGTTGGAGGGGTACTAACAAAGAGAAGATCAATCACTTGTATCAATGTAAGAGATTATTGTGCATCATATTTGGCGTCGAATAAGAGAATATATAGGTGGAGAAGTATTATGGAAGTGAACAACCCAAAGAACATATAGACATATGTATAATTCAATGGATATTAGTACCACCAGAGGAATGACCACATCACTTTATTCATACATTAGAAGGCATCTAAAGGAACTGGTATGCATAATTCGAATTGTGTAGAGAAACTGTAAACTGGGATCATTTGTAGCAGAATTTTGCGATCACATTTGCATTTGAACACGAGAGTCCAGAGATAGATACAACACTAAAGTTGGTAAGAGATAGAATTTTTGAAGAACGTAAAGTCGAAGTTGTCACAAATAATTAGAACCAGAAGAGACAGACAATCAAATAGTTGCTACATTTCTATCACGTTGTAGAAGATGACCCAACAAAAGAAAACCCACATGATATTCAGATTAAATAAGTTGAAGGAGAAAGAGAAGTAGAAGGTCCACAATTACAGTTAGAATATTTTGCTACAACACTGAAGATAAATATGGTAAATATTGGAACATAAGAGAATCCAAAGATTGCAAGTATTGGGGACTATTGGGACAACCAAATAGTAGAAAGAATAATAGAGTTAATGCACAAGTATAGTGACCTGTTTCCAACAACATTTTCAGAGATGAAAGGGGTAGCAGGAGAACTTGGAGAGATGAAAATCCCTTTGAAACCAAATTCCAAACAAATAAGATAGAGACCCTACAGGTTGAATCCAGTGTATAAACAGAAAGTGAAGGCAGAGATTGATAAAATGTTAGAGGTTGGTGTCATAGAACCTGTTGAAGAGTCTGAGTGGATTACCCCTATGGTAGTCCAGGAGAAGAAGAAAGGGGGAATAAGGATTTGTGTAGACTTGAGGAAGTTGAATGATGCATTTCTACATGATCCCTTCCTATTCCATTTACATATGAAGTATTGGATAATGTAGGAGGACATGAAGCCTATTCATTCACTGATGTATTTTCAGTATATCACGAGATGAGAATAACAATAGAATATCGTCATAAGACTACATTTGCCACAGAATGGGGGTCATATCAGTACATAATGATGCTTTTTGTGCCTATGTTATATTTTCAAGAGTAGTAGTAGCTACCTTTAAGAATTTTATACATAAATTTTTTGGAAGTTTATTTAGATGATTGGACACTATTTAGCTTATTGAAGCATCACGTTGAAGTGTTAAGATTGGTGCTAGACAGTTGTAGACAATGTCAAATCTCAATGAACATTAAGAACTGTATATTCAATGAAACATTTTGGGTCTTGCTAGGACATGTGGTGTGTAAACAAGGTTTGCTGGTAGATCCTGTGAAGATTGTTGCCATTATTAACTTACTACCACCTAAGTCGATGCACCAGTGAAAAAGTACACTTGGTCATACAGGATACTACAGGAAGTTCATAAAGGGATATGCACAGATTACTGCACCCATGGAGAAATTGTTGAAGAAGCACATTAAGTATCAGTGGAATGATGAGTGCCAACAGAGTTTGGACATCTTGAAGGAGAAAATGGTGACAACGCAAATTTTGGTCTTTCCAGACTGGTCAGAGGAGTTTCATGTTCACGTGGATGCATATGCAATAACACTTGGAGCAATATTAACACAACCATGAGAAGGTGACATAGATCACCCAATAGCATTTGCAAGCAAGAAGCTGTCAGATTCAGAACATAATTACAATACAACATAAAGAGAAGGTTTGGCTATGGTCTATGCATTACAAAAGTTTAGACATTGTTTGTTAGGCCAACATTTTAAGATGTTCACAGATCACTCTGCTCTTAGATACCTAGTCAACAAGCCAGTGTTAGGGGGACAAATATGTTGATGGTTGTTGTTATTTTAGGAGTTTGATTTTTAAATAGTGGTGAAACCTGGAATATTGAATGTAGGGCCAGATAATCTGTCTAGGATAACTAATGGAGAGGAACCAAGCAACTTGGAGGACAAATTTATTGAGCCACAACTCTTTTCAATACATATTGTTGATGAGTATTTTGTTGACATTATTGAATTTCTGAGTACAAGATTTGCCCCAAAGGAATATAACATTGCACAGAAGAAAAATATGGTGGTCATAGCTACATAATACCAACTTGTTGCAGGTCACTTGTATAAACTCGGTGCAAATAGTACCCTAAGGATATGTGTCATGGAACATGAACGTCCCATCATTTTAGTAGAAGCAGATGAAGGGATAGTTGGAGGACATTATGCAGGGAAGGCTACTGCACAGAAGATATTGCGTGAGAGACTTTGGTGGCCAACAGTTTCAAAAGATGAAAAGGAGTACTGTCAGAATTGTGATGTCCGTCAGAGGGTTAGAAAACCATCCAAGAGGGATGAGATGCCATTAAGACGTCGTGTAACTTTGAAAGTGTTTGACAAGTGGGCAATAGATTTTGTAGGAGCAATCAATCCACCAGCTAGAAGATCAGGAGAAAGATACATCATTACAGTGAAAACATATTTAACTAGATGGGCTGAAGTAGCAACAATGAAAGATTGCAGTGCACTTCCTGTTTGAACAAGTAATTACAAGGTTTGGATGCCCTAGAGTTTCGATGAGTGATCAGGGGACTCGTTTTATCAATAATACCATCTAGACAATGACTGAAGAATTTGAGATACATAATTAGAAGAGAACTCCATACCATCCTCAGGCTAATGGAACAATGGAAGCATTTAACAAGATATTGGAGAATTCCTTAACTAAGATTTGCAATGTAAACATGGATGATTGGGATTTGAAGATACCAACAATGTTATGGGCCTATAGAAATACATGCAAGAAGCTAACGGGGAAAACACCTTTCAGATTGGTGTTTGGACAGGAAACAGTAATCCCTTTGGAGTATTTGATACCAAGTCTACGCATTGCATCCATTACAAACATGATAGAAAGAGGCGCAATACATAAAATATTAGCTCAACTCATGGAACTAGAAGAAGACATGGTTATGGTTGGTTTCCATCAAGAAGTATAGAAAACAAAGGATAAATCTTGGCATGATAGAAACATTAGGAAGAAGAACTTTAAGGAAGGAGATATGGTTCTCCTCTATGACAATAAATACTTGCAACACCCAAGGAAGTTTAGGATGCATTGGCTAGGGCCATATGATATCAAGTCTGTTATAGATGGAGGTGTTGTGCAACTGCAAGACTTAGCAGGTAAGGAGATTCAAGGTTTGGTGAATGGCAGTTGACTGAAACTGTATAAGGACAATCAACCCAACAACCCTCAGTAGTTGCAGCACAAAGAAGTAGAGTTGTACATAGTGTATATAATAGGAGTCAAAAGAAGAAAAAGAAAAGAACAAATGAGTAAAAGAAGAGAAAGGAAGAAAAAAGGGGAAAAAGAATAAAAATACAAAAATAAGTAGTAGATGGATAAATGGTAGACAAACAGTAAGTGGTGGAACATAAAATGATGACATTGCACATCGAAAAAAGGTAACTAGACATAAAACACAGCATGACGGGACAAAGAGCGGCCAAAAAAATAAAGACGATGACCAGGAAAGTGGAATACGATAGAGCATTTATGACAGGTCTTCTTAAAGCAGAAAACTTGCAAGGCAAGCCTGATTGTGACTTGGAGTAGATGAGAGGAGTAGATGAGAGCTAATGATGATTCATAGTAGTAGTTTCAAGATTTTGCAATATGGCTCTGCGGAAGGTTGAAGCTCCTAGTCGAATGACATGGAAGACATAGAGTGTTGTGAAGTCTGTAGAGGAAGCAGTCGCAGAGGTAGAAAACTCTATTTAGTTAGAAGGAGTTGTCGATGTGGATGCGATCCCATCACCCGACGAGGAACAAGTTAGTCCAAGAATTGTCGATGAATAGGAACCAATGACTGAGCATATGGATGTGGATTTGGGGCCGAAGAAAAAAACCCTACACAACAACTTGGCTTAGGAGCACCACAACAGATGAATGGGGAAGACAATGAGAGAACATAATCCAATGAACCCAGAGGATAGACAAAAGCACAAAAACCTTCCAGAGAACCAACACAGCAGAAAAAATATTAGGTCCAAATGGAGGATGTCACAGGTCAACATAATTCCGATGTAGAAGACGAAGAGGATGCGCACTGAGAAGCACGGCCATCGACATAGACATCAGACACAAAGGGAAAATAGACAACACAAAGATTCCCACGCAAAGACAAAGAAGTAGTATTGAAGCTACCATGCATACCCAAAGGAGTCTTGATCCTTCCTGACATATTAGGATGTATGGAGAAATTGAAGTATTTCGATCACGACGTAACATACAGGGACAAGTTTCTGGAGTTTGCGCCACAAGTATATATGGAGAGAAAAGGAACAAGTTCATTAGGAGTTCCATTATTAGAGCCAAAGCAGTGGATTATAGGGTGGTATAACACAAGGATAATGAAATTATTGGAAATCCCTCATTTTGGATGGGGTAAATATGTAAACAATTGTGTTAAACAATTATTGGCATTGGTGCATGGGGGTATTCTATGGATGGACATACTAGTTTCAATAGATGTCGATCATATTACAAAAATTACAGTTCATCCAACAGATGGAGAAAAGCCAACACAATATTTAGATGATAAGACTAAGGAGAAAGCCCTAATAGAAGAAATGAAGAAGACATATGCAACTGAGAGAGTGTCCCAAGAAATCATAATCAATAGAAACATTGAACCTGCAATGAGATTGGCAAAAAAGTTGATGGCTTGAAAAATGTTAAGGAAATGTGGCAAGGAAGAAGCACCTGTAGGAGTTATAACAACAACCATGAAATGCACAAAGGGGACTTTACTCAGTTGGATCCCTTACTTATTGAACCTATTTTTGGATGATGGAAAGGATGGACAAGATCTTGGAACAAAGTTCCATTATGCATGGTTGATAATATTTATAGCTTTGGTGGGTTGGAGAGAACTGAAATACAATGGATTTTACCCAAGGGTAGGAAAGTGCAGTGCAACAAAGTATATAAAATTGTGGCACACTTCCGATGCAAAATAAAGGAAGGAAATTTCCAATATATTTTCTATGTACTTTGATGAGATGCAAGAAAAGGTGGCCAAGACATGGAGGATACCACCAGAAGTGGTGGAGGAGCATTAAGGAGTAGCAAATTTTAAGACTTCTAGACACAATATGTGGATTCAAGCAAAAGGAGACATTAGCACAACTGCAACTGAATATAACGCGGCCAAAGGAACATCCACAACCACAACAAACTTCTTAGGAAATGACAGTTCTAGCACAAGATACGGTTTATGGTCTAGATTATAACGTCAGGGAGTGAAATTTTTTCTATCACTTAAGACATGTTGCAAATGGATGAGGAGACAACACAAAAGGTTATGAAAGACATAGATCACTTGGACTTGGCACTGTCTAAGGTCCCCACGAAGGTGTTGTATAAATTCCAAGTTAGTGTCACACAAGAGATCCAATCAAGAGCTCGAGTAGATGCGATAGATTTAACATTGGTCAAGCAACTAAATGACACATTGAAGCTAACAATAAACCAGGTGCAAGTTGAGAGAGATGACGCAGTGCGTAGAAGAAGTGTTTAAGACAATTCCTGAGAGCACAGAGAAAGGAAATATACAAATAGAAGAGAAGATCAATAAAATAGCCCATACAATGGAGAACTATATAAGCCATATCACAGAGTTGATGACACTCCTACAACAAAGCACTCCACTAGAGGTCAGATCACAAAGGGTGCAGGAGGGGATAGATCATAAGGAGAACATTGTACAAAACTTCCAGGAAATAATAGAGTTATATGATAGAATCACACAATTATGGAGGAGCTTACTGGAGGATAACAAACTACAGGACTTAGACAAGAAATAAGAAGGAGTAAACAATGCAGTGCATGACTTGAAGAAAAAAAAAAGATGATGACAATAAAAGATTGGTTGAGTAGTGTGTAGGACTTGAAGAACTTGCAAGTAGAAATAAACACCATTCAAGTAGAGAAGCAGTCAAGGTAGGCTTAGCTGGAGCCACTGCAAGAGAGAGTAGAGCAAATGCTGACTCAAATTGATGTAGCCAAGGGGGAGATTGGAAAAATCAACTTGGATACTGAAGAAATGATGAAGGAGCACATCATTGCGCAGACTGTGGAGTCTGTAGCAGAGAAGAGTGCGCAGGGAAAAACTCAAGTTAAAGAAATTTTAGTAATATTCCAAGAGTTGGAGAAGTCAGTAAAGG
>CBVK0101170464.1:0-13553 GCA_900067695.1 Picea abies
AGCCCTCCGATCATATTCAAGTTTATCTGCACTGTTGGATGAACTTTATTTATCTTTCCTTTAAATCAGATTTCGGCATTTCGGCATTCCTGTGGCCAAGTGTCTCGACACTTCATGTCACAATCTATGAAACTCCGATATAGAGCTTTTCTGCACTATCTCCTTCCACTATATGACCATTGCCATGAGCATGCGCTTATGCATAAAGTGATTTTTGCGAATTCACATTTCGTGAATCTGGAGATGAGGCATCTCAACTCTCCAAGTCGCGATCCCCAAAACCCAGAAATGGAGCTTATCTGAACTGACTCCTTCCCTTCTCGTGACCACCGACGATGACCATAGGCTGTGCCAAAAAGGCACTTCATATTTCACGAGTTTATAAACTTCATCGAGTCTGATCGATGATTGAGATCTCCATAGATCTGACGGTCCAGATCTTATCATGATCTCGCATCTCACGAGTTTCCACACCATGCTCCGTTGACTCCAAGTCAACGACTTGTCCTATGATTCAATGGTCCAAATATGATCTTAATTCAATGGCTCAGATCATATCGCGATTTCAACGTTCTTGTGGTTATGTTTCTTGCCTCTCAAAGTCGCGATTCACGAAACTCGGAAATGGAGTCGAATCAACGTTCCAGATCACACCTTGATCTGATGGCTGCAATTAAATCGCAATTTTTCATATCACGATTTCGATGGTTATGTTTCTTGCCTCTCCAAGTCACGATAGGCAAAGCTCTGAGATGGATCTGGATCAACGGTCCATAACAAACCTCGATTTGATGGCTAAGATGGTTTCGCGATTTCGCATATCGCAAATTCGGGAGGTTAGGAAACCCCGCTTCTTTGACTTTCTAGTCAGCGACATGATGATCTTTCACCATGTGTCCTGCCTGAAGATGGACGGTCTTCCTTCTTTCGAGATTTTGTGAGCCCACTTCTCCTTGCACTTTAATGAGTGTGCAGGTTCTCCCTGATCCAACGATGGTTGAGTTTGGTGCTCAGATATGACGCCTGAGATCTGTCCTCCTCTTCTGCGTGTTCTTCTTGTCTACTAACATATCTAATGGTCCTCCTTCTTTCAGGAATTTTGAATGGGATCCAATGATCAGAAATGCTTCTCCTCCTAAGCTTACTTTGTTCCACTTACTTTGATTTTTCCATCGATGATTTGCCAACAATCCTCTGCACTATCTCTTCTGAGCTTATTCAAATCTTCTCTGCAACGTCTTCTCATAATGCCCATATATTACATACTTTCTATACTCATGCCATCTTCATTGTTGTACTTTCCATCAATGATATTCGAATCTTCTCTGCAACATCTTCTGCCAATCTATTACATACTTTCTATACTCATGCCATATTCATTGTTGTACTTGCCATCAATGACAAGCTTTCATTGTCTATTAAATATTTTCCAACAGTAGTAAATTCCTTATCAGGGATGAATTTATCTGTCCACGGTCCAAGGTACAACCCCGCCGAATTGAAGAAATAAGGGCCATTTTTAAAAACCATGTTGTGGTCCTCCAAGCTAGAGAAGATGGTGGTGAATAATCCTTTAGAACCTGTTGATGCAAGGAATGGAAAAGACCTTAATCAAACATTTTTGAATCTCCTCAGGCTATGTGAGATAGACAGGATTATCACACTACTTTTATAGCCTGCCAAAAATATTGATTAGACCTCAAGAAATGTGATTCTTGGATCTAATGTTATTTTATAAATATGTAATTTTTGTGTCTTTATCCAAAATAATCTGAAACAAAACAAAAGAGTGTACTTGCAAAGTAAATGAATTTATGCAAACATGTGGATAAGAAAATGTAAAATAAACAAGGAAAAAATATGAAAATCAATATATATGAAATCCCATAAGTGAGGAGAACCCAACAAAATATTTTTATTATTACCAATCTGGGTTAAAACTGAGTATGTATCATAAAACCCCTGTGAGGGACTGGACTAATGTTATTCTTAGAAGTCCAAGATGTTATTTGACTCATACGTAGACAAATAGTGTCAAAAAAAAAATGAAGACCAAAACATAAAACCGAGATGGATTAGTCCAAGCTACATGTGCATTATTATTTTGAACTTTGCCAAAATAGAATTAATTAGCATTGAAATGACTTCAAAACTTCTAACTAAAACCAAATAGACATTCAAGAAAATGAATGACCTTGGAGCATATCACCGGTCAATGTTTCCTAGTCCTTTCTTTACCACCTTCATAATAACCCTTCTATAAACAATATAACTCAACTCTAATGAAAACTTAGTATGGAATGAACATATAATAATCTCACTCTAAGCAAGAGCATACCTTCTAAGAAGTTTTACTTCTCTATTTTCTCATGCCCTCTTTGTTTTGCTCTCCTTCTTTTATAGCTTCATAAAGTAGTTGGCTAGTTAAACTACTTTTAGTTTAAAAAGTTAATTAACTTTATTTAGGAGAAGACAACTTCATTTATTATAAGGGTAATACATATTTAAATAATAGGTGGGGTCCCACTAGTTATTATAAGGGTAATACATATTTAAATAATAGGTGGGGTCCCACTAGGTCTTCTCTCCTTTATTCTCCAAAAATTCCATTGTAACTCCAAAAATGATTAAACAATATAAATATATCAACATAATGAAATATATCAAAATAAGATACCCATCCAAAATATACCAAATCAACTAATACTTATATATCCCGAAATACCAAAATGATATGATATTTATAGTTTCCAAAAATAATATCATATGCTTGTTGTCCATCTAAAAAACGTATCAAGTGTCTAAAATAACAATGTTATGATACAAATTAAAATAAGTGGGGGTATTTCTTTTTGAAAAATTCCTCTCTTTCCTTTCTAGCTTCTCACACATTTGGCCTTAGATTGAGAAAGTATTCATAATAAGACTTTTTCTCATCTAGTTTTACTATTTTAGGGTGCATGTCACCGAAGGTGATCTCTCTCTTGCTAATGTATTATTTTTCTGATTGTTGTTTGGAATGTATAAAAGAGGATTGGGATTCTTCAGAGCTAGGAGAGGTAACACTATTCTTTCCTTTGTATATGTAATGTCCCTTTCCAAATAGGAGCTCCAGAAGAGGAGGCTTAATGGTCTAAACCACCCCATTAATGATCATTTATATGTTGTAAACCTTTGATCCTACACACACATTAGCAATGTTTCCTAGACTAGCCAATTTAGGAACATTACAGTATATATGGAGGTCACAGGGAGGCACTTTGTAATCTTTAGGAGGTGAGTGGGCCATGGAGGTAGCTACTGCAACATATGGTACTAGATGCAAAGGAGGGGGAGGAGGAAGAGGATTATCGTGCCATTGAGAAATACCATAGGGAGGATTTACAGGGTTTTTGTCCCAACCATCATTGAATGGATGGATAGGGGGCTCATGAAAGTAAACAATGCTAGGATATGGATATAGTTTAAGGGGATATGGGGGTTGATACAATGCACAATGTCAACCAAGGTTTATATAGTGAGTTTGTACTATCTATTTGAATTCTTCCAAATCAACATCAAAGTGAATTGAAAACCTCATTCTCTTGTGCCTCCCTTGTTTCCAAAATACATTTGGTAATTTTCCTCTTCTCCCTCTATTTCCTCCTTTGTTAGTCCCTCAACTGAAAAAGCTCATCTAATTGCCACCATCATTCCAATTAGTACAAAATTCTTAAAGTAAAATACAAGACACAACCTAGTAAACATCCATTACAACTTTTTAAAATATGATTTAGTTATGGCTCTGAGAATAACACAATAATTCTTGTATAAAAGGGAGAAATGGAATAGGAATAATGTAAGAGTACAGGGAAGAAAATCCATTTGTCACCTACTATAATTTCTTACATCTCATAAGTTTCAAAAACTACTATTGATTGGAAACATTGAGCATGATATCCACAAAGATGACAGATATACTTTGACTCATGTAAGCTACTAGTTGCTCATCATTATGATCATTTTTCTGAAGAATAATTGCAGAGATAACTTCTTCAGTGGAATTTGTATAAATGATAAAATATTTTTCAAAATTAGGCTTTTCCAATACTGGTTCATAACTAATTGCATTTTTAATTTCTACAAAAAAAAATTCAGTAGTGTCATTCCAGGAAAAATATCAATCTTGCTTTAACATATTATAAATAGGGTTTACCATTCTAGCAAAATTAGGAAGAAATATTTTAATGAAATTGATCTTACCCATGAATGGTGGTATTTATTTCATGGAGGACGAGCCCTGAAGATTTTGAATGGATTCAACCCTCTCTCGATGAATACTAATGCCTGAATCAAATACAATATGTCTGAGGAGTTTTCTTGTAGTGACACCAAAAATTGATTTTGTAGGATTCAACGACAGACCAAATTTTCTGCCGCGAATAAAAAACTTGTCTAAGATGATCTTCTCAAGTTTTAGAATTAACAGTTAAATCATCAAGATGAATTTGAATAATTTTACCAATTAGATCATCAAAATCTATTTGCATGGCTCGCTAGAAGGTATCACCTACATTAATTAATCCAAAAGGCATATATTCATAAGCAAAGGTGCCCCAATGTGTAGTAAAGGTGGTTTTATATTGGTCAATCCTCTTGACTCGAATTTGACTGTATCCTGAAAACCGTCAAGAATTGACATCATCTGAGGTCCTTCTACTTGCTATAAAATCAATTCCATATTAGGAAGAAGAGAGTTGTCCTTAACGCTTTCTTTTTTCAAGGAATGAAAACAAACACATAATCTAATATTCTCGTTCTTTTTCCATACTAGGACAAGATATGACACCCATTATGAATACTTTATAGGAAAAATTATATGGGAATTTAGGAGATTTTTAACCTCTTTCCTAATAGTTGTTTCCAGTGTAGGATTGATTGGAATTTTTCTTTGTCTTACTAGTTTTGATTCTTCTTTAATAGGAATTGCGTGTTGTATTATGCTAGGATCAAAACCACACAAATATTCATGTGACCATGGAAAGACATCTCAAAATTCACATAAAAGATCCATAAATTTTTTCTTCTCTTGATCTAAACATTGAGCTCCAATTTTTAGAATCTTATGATCTTCTTGAGTCCCAATGTTCATAGAAATGATCTTTCCTATCTTTGTTTTTTATTCCTCTTCTATGTTTTCCTTTTTATTGCTTACATCACTGGAAGTGAAAGAGATTTGTAGAGGGGTTAATCCCTTTGAGAATTTTCTATCTTTTAGAGATATGATCTCTTTTCTTTTCAAGGGATCATTCTGTAAAAAGGAACATATGATTTCATCATCTAGAAAATCTTGACAGGTTCAACATTGTCCAGAAAATGAGGACGATATAAGGACATAAAGGTACAATCTGGCCTTCCAGGGAGCAATTTCCTTGTAGGGTTGGTTGTAAAAACAACTAATATATCCACCATTGAATTCAAATCTTTCATGATATGAGTAATATTGAAATATATAAGATTAGAAATAAACTTCTAAACAACTTGTGTGTATCTCTTTCACAGTTTGTTGGATGAGATATAAATTCTCTTAACCAAATTTATGATAAGCTCAAAATCCCCAAAAACAAAAAGATGATAACAACCTAGATTAAGAGCATTTTCTATTCCAAGTATCAAGGCTTCAAACTCTGTTACATTATTAGTACATGCAAATTCTAATTTGTAAGAAAAATTGTGATTTTTTCCTACAAGTGAATAAAGTACTATACCAGCTCCATTGCCTTCACTAGAACATGCACCATTGAAATACATATGTCACATACCATCTTCAGGGTCAGGAAGCTGTGCAATAAAATTTATAACTTCTTCTAAAAATATAGAGTATACACGGATGTCCTCTTCAATACAATTTACATGCGATTGAGGCACTCTTTCAATGTACGGTGAGATTCATCCTTCTGAGAGAAAAATGATATTCTTACCATTTTTAGGAAGGGACATGTGTGTTCCATACAGTGATATTTATCCACGAGTTAAATATTTCTAGTCTCTTCCTAATATGATAGAATAGTTGCTAACTGTCATATCAATGACTTGAAAATTGTAGGTGGTCATGATTTCAGGATTTGCACACAATATTGAAGTTACATTTTTGATTTCACCAATGGTAGCCTGTTCTTGAATATTGTACGACAACATACTTTTCAAATTTTCATTGATATATAAAAGACCTAATTCTTCCATAATAATTTTATACATAACGTTTGGACTAGATCCCCCATTAATTAGACAACAATGTGCAATCTTATCCATAATCATGGCTGAAACATTAAAAAGGAGGATTTTTTACATAGTTCATAGGATTATATACACCTGATTTATTTATATACAATTCTCCTTCATCTTGTTCCTTAGTCAAACTTGCAACAATAGGAGTTTTACCTTCCATAGAATCTTTTAGAAGCTTTTGTTGTTCAGGAACAATTACCATGTCTAATAAAGAGGCATATGATTTAATGTTATCCAATTGTTTGAAAATATTATATTTTTATGAAGAAGATGACGTTGGAATTACCTTAGGACTCTGAGTACCCCTTGTGATTTGAGGACCAGTTTTGTGAGAGGATGTACTCGGAGCAAAAGTGGTTTTTGGAGGACCATCTTTGTTCTTGTTCTAGTAAGATTGATTTCGAGTATCAACCATCATTATGTCATGGTATCAGATCTTTTTCCAAAGATATGTTCTCTTACGTTTTGTTGTAACTTGGTCTAATTTTTTCTAAAAAACCTCAAAATTTTATTGTTATTTATTTTTTAGATTTTATCATAGTTATGGGTTTTTGTAAATATCGAATAAAACCTTAGAAATAGCTTGGTTTTGAAATATTATAATAAAATATCATTTTATTATAGATCATAGTGTTTAGCTTAGTTATATTTTATTATTAATAAATAGAATTTTTATTAGAAACTTTTATAATATATTGTATTGCTTTATATTAACAAATGTACATATTCCTTGCAGAAGCAATCACACGCTTTGAATACCAAATCAACGGTTCATAGTTCATCACTCCCCCCTCGCATGCTTGAAGATTAACATAGGGTGGGGGGGGACTTAAAACCGGTCAAAGACTCATCGACGTGTGACATATTCATGGATTGCGCCCCCCCTACCTGTAGTTAACTCAACTACATCTGACCACCCCGCAATCAACATATGACCGACATGTGTCTAGATGACGAATGCAAGAATAAAGTAATTTCATGAAGCTGCCAAATTAATCTCTTCCATGTGTAATCAAATTAAACCTTCCCCATTTCCATGTAAATATGATTTTATTTGATGCCTAAGAATTTGCTCAGTTATAAAAATTAATAATGACATATCAAGGAGGTAAAGGTGAGTGAAATGTCAAGTTGACTGCACACGGGGGAAGATCTAGTTAGTATCAAGTCATGGTATACAAAAATCTTATCACTCACAGAAGACCGAGATTTCAAAATGATTGAATATCATTAATCATGCTAATATGGTGATACATGTACCTCCATCTATGACACATCAGGGAATATTCATAGCTAATCAAAGTACTAAATAAATGATTATTAATTATGAGAAAATATTATTTATTCTATAAAGATCAATTTTGACCGGGTCATAACAAAATTTCAAAGATGTATGCGAAGGAGAGAATGATTTGTCTCTATTACAATTGAAATTTTATTTCTGATCGATAACATGAACTTGACTGAGATTTCTTGGGAAAGGATAATACTAAACAATTGTTTTTCCTAAGAAATATCCATCAAGAAAAATGTTACAGAGGAAGGTTATGGAGATAGTTCCATTTTTTTTAGGAAAGGCTCGACATGCAGGAAGATCAAGGAATCAAACAAATTCCCATTTGATTATAAAGGGGAGAGGAATTCAATGTGAAAATGGGGGAGTTAGAGGCTTGGCAAGCTAGGAATTTTCTGGTAGAAATAGGCTACATTTTTTATGAAGCCCGTAGGGAATTGTAATTATTTGAGACACCGAAGAAATGTATTGAATTCATTAATCATTTTAAGAAGAGCCTTGTCATATTTCTATTTCTTGTATTAATCTTCTCAATTTCTCATAACTGTTCTTTCTTTCATAATTTGCAATGAAATCGATATATTTTGAAGACATGAATTTGGTATGACCACCACTTCTGTCGTATATGTTTTATTGATTTTATGATGTAGTCATATTCAATAGGAACATATACATATACCTGGAAATTATTTAATTTAAGTGTATCTATGTTGTATTCATAATTTATGCCCAACCCATACACTTAATATTTTGATGTATTCATCGTTTGAGATGCCCAACAAACCTTCCTTTCTTCATATTAGATTTATAGAGA
This sequence comes from Picea abies, assembly GCA_900067695.1. Taxonomy (NCBI): domain Eukaryota; kingdom Viridiplantae; phylum Streptophyta; class Pinopsida; order Pinales; family Pinaceae; genus Picea; species Picea abies. The sequence goes on from CBVK0101170464.1 coordinate 8,376, forward strand.
TTGATTTTTCCCTCTATATTGTTTGAGATTTAATTGTCTTATTATTTCTTCTACCTTTCGTTATCATCTTTTGTTCTCTATTAAATGAGATTGCGCCCAATGGATTAGGCCTCTGGTTTGATAGGATTAAAATTTCTTAATTCTAGTCACCTGTCATTTTATCTTAAACCTTGCTTGTCTAGTTATCCCATTCTTTATCTTTCAAATCTGACATCCTCTGCTTAATTGTTAGTATTACTGCTTAGTGACAATGGGAAACTAGTGTTCTTAAATAACATGAGAGAGCCCTTGTAATGTTCCCAAGCCATTTTTTTCGCTTGGAACACTAATTGATCATTGATTAACTTATGTTTGTGTGTTTATTTGCAGGTTGACTTCTTAAGTTTGGCCTTAGGGTTATAGTTAAGTTATCAAGCATAGATCTGGAGATATAATCAATGGAAATACAAGATATGACCAACAACACAAGATATGGAACCAAACATCATAGATTTGACCTTTATTGATATAATGAGAAAGAACTTGATACAATAAGGATGCATATATGGAATAACATCAGATGGATCCAGTAGATAAGATATGAGCTGCTACAAAATGATCCTGACAAGAAAAAATAAGCCTCCAAAGGATGAATACAATATGAGAAGAACCAGGGTCAAGTCCAAACCCCCATGGCTGATGGCACATCCTCCTGAAGAGATGAGAAGACCCAATATTTTGGCCTAGATGATGGAATCCTCCAAGTGACTCCCAAATCCAGTAGAATGATAGATCTGGGTGAGTAGAACCCCCTCCTAAAGTCTCAGACCAAAATGCTAAGAGATGCTCCTCCAAATGTTGAATCCTCAAGTGAAGTTGCGCCCTCCTAAATCCTTTCAATGCCCAATAATTTGGCCCTGACGAAGGAGAGCTCCAACTGCCCTGAAACTTGCTAGAAAGATAGATTGAGCCACTACAAGTAACTAGGTGAAGTCTCAGGGTCAGATCTGAAGTATAATCCCTCCAAACAGAATAGATCCGAATCTCAATAATGCCCTCCTTCTCTCCAAATCATGTCAATTCTCTAAGAAATCATCCGACAAGATTAAACCTCTCAAAATGCACTAAAATTGATGATCAAGGCCCTGGAAGAAAAACCCAAGTGCTAGAATCTCCAAAATCCCTGCCAATCTCTTGGATTGAACTTCCCTCAATGAATGGTGCGCCCTCTTGCTTAAAACCCTCAAGGGTACGACCTGTAGATGTCTAGGATAAGTGATGATACCTGTAACTATTGTAGAATGGTGTGGGTGGAGTATTTCATCCTCGAGACCAAGCTTGGAACACGATAGGTGGAATCTTTCACCACCGAATTGTTCTCTAGGGTTTGTATTCTCAAAGCCCTTAAAATTGTGTGCTCAAGAGCCCAAAAGAAAAATGCATAATAATCCAAGATGAGTGAGAGGTGCACCCTTGTCTTTCCTTTATAACTCCATTTGATTTCTATGTTGAGTTAGTTAATCCATAGGGTTAACTCCTAACTCAACCTCAAGTGCTCTAATTCCTCATTGAGTTACTTTTTACCTTTTCAAGTCAACTTCATATTAGAACGTTAAGTTTAGCTGAATTTTCCCCATGCTGCATGAGCCTATAGTCTAGTGGGGATGAATAGACTACTGATTCTCTCCAATCCTCTTCATCAAGAGGTGGGGGATATTACACTCTCCCCTCCTAGAAAATTCTTGTCCACAAGCAATTCTGAACCTATCTCCTGTATCATATGTTCACTCTCCCAAGTAGCATCCTCAATAGGAAAGTCCTTCCATTTGACTAAGTACTCCTTGATGCTCCTCCTCCTTATCTTATTCTCTAGAACCTCCATTATCTCCTCCGGTATTAGTGCCAATTGCCCCTCCTCATTTAAGGGTGGCAGTATCTCAAGTGGAGTGATGTGTTGGACAATGGCCCTCTTCAAGCATGACACATGGAAGACGTTGTGAATCTTGCTTCCCTGTGGAAGATCAAGCTCATAAGCCATGACCCCTACCTTCTTGTTGACCCTGTAGGGACCAAAGAACCGAGGTTGGATATTTTTTGCTCCACTTCTTTTGATCGAAGCCTGTCTATATGGTTGGAGCCTTAAGTAGACCAAGTCACCAACCTCAAATGTACGCTCTACCATGTTCTTGTCTGCTTGGACCTTTTCTGATTTTGTGCTCTTTGCAGATGATCCTTTAGTTCTCTGAGTATATCCTGACTTTGCTACACCCAAATCTAAACCATAGGAGCTTTGTTATCACCAAAGAAAATCTCTACAAAGGAGAGAGGGTCATAACTGTACAAGACCAAGAATGGATTCATACCAATAAACATATGATAAGTGGTGTTGTAACAATATTCTCCCAAGTGTAGCCACCTAAACCAGGCTTTTTGCTTCCCTACTACATAATTTTTGAGGTAGCCTTCCACCCACTTGTTGACTATTTTGGTTTTCCCATCAGTCTGAGGGTGGTAACTGGTGTTAGGGGTCAAGGCCATGCCAATCAGTCTGAATAACTCCTTCCAAAAGGTGCTGATAAATTGGTTATCCATGTCACTAACAATGGTCTTCGGTAAACCATGTAGTCTGAAGATCTCCTTGAAGAATAAATCTGCAACTTGTGCTGCATTGAAGTTTGTGGCAATGGAGAAAAAGTGTGCAAATTTAGTTAACCTATCCACCACCACAAAAATACAATCTTTCCCCTGTGGCCTGAACAATCATGTGATGAAGTCCATAGAGATTCTTTCCTATTTGTGCTCTGGGATGGGTAGAGGTTGTAATAGTCCTGTTGGATGTGCATGCTCATCCTTGTTTTCCTGGCAAGTAGTCGACTCTTTGATGTGGCGCACTACATTTTCTTTGAGACCTTTCCATGAAAACCTTTCCCTTACCTTCCTGTATGTTTTACAATACCTTGGTGCCCTACCACCAATAAATCGTGACATGCTTGTAATACCTTGGCCTTAAAGGCTGACTCAGGAACTAAGAATATTAAGCCCTTGTAGTAGATGACATCATCTATGATTATGAAGTTGTCATCCTATATCCACCCATCCATCAACTGACAAGCGAACTGATTTTTTGAGTATTCCACCAGGAGGTGGGCCTTCCAGTGAACTAAAATATCTGTCATACCATAAACTGATGGCCTTCTAGATAATGCATCCGCCACTACATTATTCTTCCCGTTGACAAATTCAATGTCAAAATCATAGGCCTGTATTTTTCTAACCCACTTATGTTGCCTCTCATTCAAGTCCTTATGTTCCAAGAAGCACTTAAGGCTGTTGTGATCTGATCTCACTACAAATCTTGCTCCTACCAAGTATTGCATGAATTTGGCCAAGCCATGCATGACGACCAGCATTTCTTTATTATAGATAGTATAGAGAAGCTCAGGGCACCTCAAATTTTGGCTCTCATAGGAAAGGGGGTACCTATATTGCATAAGTATGACCCCAATTCCCTCCTCGGAGGAATCACACTCCAATGTGAAGGGTTGGCCGAAATCTGGTAGGGCTAAAATAGGGCATGTGCTCATTACTTTTTTCATTTTGTCAAATGTCGACTGTGCCTCTGTACTCCATCTGAAAGCCCCTTTCTTGGTTAGATCGATCAAGGGTGCACAAAGCTGTGAGAACCCATTGACGAATCTCCAGTAATAGCTGCAAATGTCGAGAAACCCCCTCAACTCTGTAAGGGTCTTAGGTGTGGGCTAGTCAGGTATGGCATTGATCTTCTCTTGGTGTACCTGTACCCTTTTTACTTCGACGATGTGTCCCATATAGAGGACCTCTGTCATTCCAAACTCACATTTGGAATCTTTTGCATACAAGGATTCATCCTACATGATGGCTATAATATGTTCCACATGCTGCATATGTTCCTCCCAAGTCATGCTATAGATCAACAAGTCATCAAAGAACACTGGAAGGTGCTTTCTCAACTTCTTGTTGAAGATGTGATTCATGCAAGATTGAAATGTGGCTGGTGCATTGGTCAATCCAAATGGCATCACTAAGAATTCATAGTGGTCGTAGTGACACCTGAAGGCAGTTTTGGGGATGTCCTGCTCCGTCATTTTGATTTGATCTTAGCCAGAGTGCAAGTCAATCTTGGTGAAGTAAACCGCCCCATGGAGCTCATCCAATAACTCATCAATCCTCAGAATGGGATACCCATTCTTAATAGTTTTCTTGTTCAATGCCCTAAAATCAATGAACATGCATGGTTCCATCCTTCTTCTTCACTAGTACTACTGAAGATGAAAAAGGAATGGAACTTGGTCTAATGTGACCAAGTTCTTTGATGGCCTTTTCTATCTCATCTTTGTACTTCTTTGGATGTTTGTAGGGAGTGGTGATGACTGGTTTTTCTCCCTCTTCTATCTCTATGATATGCTCAAACCCCCTATCTGGTGGTAATTCAGGTGGAATGGGTCCAAACACCTTGATATGTTTGTCAATGATCCTTTGAATCTATGGTGCATAGTGAGCCTTTCCTTCCTTGTGCACATGTACTGAAATCCTACACTCAACAACATATACAATGTCCTCTCTTCTGAAAATGGCCTCCATGCACTTTGTTGTAACCACCCTAGCTGTGTTTCCTGACATGCCCCCAAGAACTACCTTTCTCCCACTTTCCTCTGTGAAAGGCATCTCCATAGTCTTGTAGTTGGTGGTGATTGGTCCCAACGTACTAAACCATTGAACTCAAAGGATGATGTTTGTATCAAGGAGGTCCATTACGTAGAAGTCCTGTGCTAAGTCATGTCTACCTAGTGTAAGCTTCATCTCTAGAATATACCCGTTGGTGCTTCATCCTACTACCTCCACCTTGAGTCCTTCAAATTCAACTATGGGCATGTGCCTCCTCTGTAGCAGTGTTGTGTCAATGAAGTTGTGTGAAGCACCCCCATCAATGAGAACCAAAACCTTCTGTCCTTACAGTACCCCTCTCATACTGAAGGTGTTATACCTGGGTACCCCACTGATGGATGCTAACGTAGCCTTCTCTTCTGTTGTCATGACGTGACCTGGACCTTCTTCTTCAGTAGTTTCGGTGGTATCTGCTTCTACATTTTGTAGGTGGCCGAAATATTCCTCCTCTTCATTGTCTGAAGTAACCTCAATGTAGTGGGTCTTGCCTCTGCC
>CBVK0101170465.1:0-11769 GCA_900067695.1 Picea abies
GAGTTCCTGAGGTCGAAAGAATTGGGACATCACAAGTCTCGAAATCCCGGAGAAATCGAGACCGTCCATTCTGGAAGGGACACGTGGTAGCAATCGGAGCCACCGGGGAAAGGTTGACAAGAAGTCATTGATCGACATTTGGGTCATCGGGATATCGGGGATCCCGGTGACAAGTGTTTGTGCATTTTGGAATCGCAAAGTCTGGAACCCTGATGAGTGGGAGCCAGCTGTCAGCATATCAGAGAAGCGGGGAGTGCCATTGTGTGGGCCAGCTGTCATCATAACGGAGAATCGGGATTCGAGGAATTGGGAATCCCGTGGACATATGCATTTTGACATTTGAAACCCCGTAGCCCCGATGGGAGACAAGGCTGCGGTCTTGTGAGTTAGTGGTCATATGGGCCGGGATCTAGCTAGGAGAGCTAACGCGTAGAGAGTGCGTCAGGATTCGAGGAATCTCAAGTCCTGAGGACTATTGCATTTTGGCATTGGAAAGTCTGAAACTCTGATGAGGACATAAGGCTACGGTCTTGTGAGATAGAGGTCACGTGAACCACGAGCTTAGCCTGGAGGGCTAGCGGGAATTAGAGCTCATCGGGATTTTTAAGCCTAAAACCCCGATGAACAGGAACATAAGACTGCGGTCTTATAAGAACTAGTCACATGGACTAGGAGCCTAGCTAGGGAGGGGCTAAGGCTGAAAGGAGCTCATCGGTGATCAGGGATTGAAGAGTACAGGGACTCTTGACGACGGGGAACACGAAACCCCGAAACCCGATATTACATTCCCTGTGGAGAATTTTTCCATGGTCATTCAGAAGGCCATGACAGGGTGAAGAAAAGACCTGTGGGTCAATTTTCGAAGGGATTCCATTTGGGAGTCCAAGGAGCTAATTCGGCTCGAAGAGGGGATTAGAACGATCCTGTGAGCAGGAGAGCGCGACGAGGAGGTGGTCGCGATTCTCTCACTGCGTCAAGAAGCAACAACGATGAAACGTTATTACAATAGTAGATAATCCATCCCTCACACTTGGAGTCAAACTTACATTTTATTTATAATAGTGTTGTGTTGCAAAGAATGTTTACTTTTGAGTTTATGCTTGATATAATGAATTTGGTTTTGTTAATTTCTTTTAGGTAAGATGTAATGTTAAATGATATAATTCAATATTGGTTGGTTAATGATGACTAATTTCAATTATAATGTTTTGTTTTTTAACGATATTGATTTATTTGATTACAAATTTATTTTATTTATTATATGCATTTATATTTATTATTGATGATATTTTCTTGTAAATTAATCATTTAATTATTGGCTGAAATGTATATTGATGATATTTTATTGTAAATTAATCATTTAATTATTGGTTGAAATGTATATTGACATTTTAAAAACATAGAGATTATATTGTTTTATTGTTTTAATTTCAAAAACATAGAGATTATATTGTTTTATAGTTTTAATTTGTTGTAGTTGCATTTTATAGTCTCAAATATGAATGCTTTCATCTTATTAGCATTTACACGGCCTCAATACCCTTTCTTAGAGAAGGAAACCCCATAATAGCACCCACGTGATGCTCATGGGACAAATGGACTTAGTTGTCAGATTTAGATCCAATGAGTGGTTAGTCAAGAGTCATAGAGGCATCTTACAAGCCATAAGATGTTTGTATCCATCCTTGTAGCTCAATTGGTTCTTTACTATACTAGTTGATGTATTTTGATTTTGGAATTTTTATAAGGATAATAACATGATTATCACCCACATAATTAAAACTGACCATCGTGGTTTTTTTAAGGAGTGTCCATTTGTTATGAAATGTACCAAAGGACGAGATGTTAAAGTCTAAAGAAATAATATCAAAACTAACATGTGAGGCATGAGGTTCACTAAGTTATTTTTAGACCTCTATATATTACTCATTGTTTTAGGTCTTATGAAACTAGACACAAAATCATCTATAAAATCCCCTAGTATATCCTACAATCATGGTTGGACGTCCCCATACCCTACAATAGTGGTTGGAAACTATATACCTTTCAAAACTATTAATAACGATTAAAATTTAATTTATTTAATTTTTTATTTGATATTACTTCAAATCATATTAGGCTTATGATGTATTTTTCTTAATTGATATCATATTCATGGATGACATCCCTAGTAAACATGTCGACATAGACTAGTGTGCCTAAGTCAAGGGGAGCCACCTAGCATGGAACTAGCGAAATGCCCAATAATATTGATGAAAGCCAATTGAGATAAACCCTTGGGCTTATTGTGTATGTTTTTACCATCATGAATGGTAACTTGTGTCTCAAATTTGGCACAAAATTAGGCCTAACCCTAGGAACCATAGGCTAGAACCAATCCAAAATTTGACAGTTTTTTTTTAGAAGAGGTTGGCACCCAAATAACCTTGTCAACTTTTTGCTAGACACTTTTGAAGGGGGCTAAAATTCAAGTTTTCTTTGGCAATATCCTGCCAAGGATCCCCAATGGTTAGCTCAATCATTTTGTGCCACTATTTCTAGGATGTTGCTAATAATATGACATATTGTGCAAGTCCTCAATTTGATTCCCACAAGGTTAGGTGCACTAAGTATAAATCACCCGCTTTACACTAGGTTCCATCCTCAAAATGGGGCAAAGTGCATGAGAGTTTCCCAAGGATTTATTTCATAACGTCAACCACATGACCAAAATAAATCATACAATTCACAACTACATGCTTGTGTTGACAAGAAATCCTTGATAAAAAGTAAGAGAATCAATTTCAACATTTTTTTAAATGAAATAATGTTTAATAAGTTTTTTAAAAACTATATACAAAATGAAAAGAATATTGATTAATGTATGTAAGTGTTTAACAAAATATAATAAAATCCAAATTTGGTTTGAAGGACCTCTATGATTAAAAGATATACTAGACCTAGACACATCCAATAATCTTTTAAATTGTTTTATCAAATACAATCATTAGGTTTGTATCGTGATAATTTTATAATTGAATGCACTTGTAAGTAGCATGCTTGTAGACATTATGTACACTAAATATACATATAGAAGTGTTTCAAAAAAAGGCTAAAAGAAATATGTTCACATGGAATAGAACACTAATCAAATATATCTTACACCTCTACTACACCTCAATGTCCTACAAGGATGTCTTACTATTCTACTTTTTTTTTACTACACCTCAATGTCCTATCAAGGATTTGTCTATCTATTCTACCTTTTTATAATGTATACATTTTGTCTTTGAAAAAAATTGAGTACTAATTAATTCATTAACATTTTGTAGTTATTTCCCTACGAATATATCCATTTAATTTTTGAAGAATTAAATATTAATCAATTCATTAGCATTTTGCAATTTTCCTATCAATATATCTATTTAGTCTTTAAAGAATTGAGTACTAATTAATTCATTAACATTTTGCAGTTATTATTTTTTATGAATATATACATTATATAAATCCTAGATAGTGGTTTGTAATGCATTTCCAAGAGTGAGCATAAGTGGTAGAAAGGCAAGTTAATAATTTCACAATTATTGGTTAACAAAGAGAAACCCTAACTTTATTTTTTTTAACTCAACAAGGTTGAATGTTATGAAAAAGAAATGTTGGGAGAATCAGTCATTTCTATATTGTCATCGCAAATGAGATTTATCATCAAAACAAGTAGTCAAAATCGGATGTGCAGATATTTCATCTATTATGTGGATATTTATGTTCCTGTTGTTGACAAAATATGGATATTTTCTTTAAAGATTGCAGGTGAGAAGTCTAAAATCCATTTCTCACATTTTCATTATATCTTAAACCTTGCATTCACACTTCAGCGTCCTTCTCAGCCTGTCATTCTCGCACCCATTCTGTTGTTGTTTCAAAGCATTTATTTAACATTTACACTTCACCGTCCTTCTCAGCCTATCATTCTCGCACCCATTGTGTTGTTGCTTCAAAGCATTTATTCAACCCTGTGATTTTTTTGTTCTCACGTAGCTAAACTAACTTCAAAGAGACCCAGAAAAATTTCAATGGATAGTAATGTAATAAAATAAAACATTTCCTTTTTTTGAGAGTGCCTTCCTTGCTCTCCATTCTCAATAAATAGATCAATCCATCCAACATCAAATTCTTGTTGGGTGTTTTCTAAATCTCTTTGCCCTCTCCTTCCAATACCCATTAATATCAAAGAACACAATATCAATATTGTTTACCTAGTAGTTGATAATGTTGTTGTGGATGTGCATGACTATAAAAAGGATGGACTCACATTTGAAATTAGCTATTAGCTAAGAGTGTATTAGCTAAGATTGTCAGGTCAAATAACCATCATTTTATTAATAGAAATAGGGGTTAGATTACTCATGCATTTATCTTGTCAAACTAGGGGTCTAAATGGTTGTGAGATGCCTGCATTCTATGTGTAGGCTTTAGACTCTTGGTTTCTCTAATTTCCTACAATGTATTTTTTTTGAAATAGGAAGAAACCTTAATCTCCTTAAACAAAGGTTATAAGTGAAATGACAAATCCTATCTATTATCTCTCAAACTCTACCCCACGAAGAAAAGTCCTAACTTCGGTGGGAGAGCCTAAAGGTACTACCAGGAAAGTCACCCACTATAGCCTCGATGGCCTTGCCCCACACTTTAGACTAAGGGAAAAACTACCCTAGCCTAGTGGGGAATCCCTAAAGGTCAATGAGCCTAAAGGTACTACCAAAAGTCACCCACTATAGCCTCGATGGCCTTGCCCCACACTTTAGACTAAGGGAAAAACTACCCTAGCCTAGTGGGGAATCCCTAAAGGTCAATGAGCCTAAAGGTACTACCAGAAAAGTCACCCACTATAGCCTCGATGGCCTTGCCCCACACTTTAGACTAAGGGAAAAACTACCCTAGCCTAGTGGGGAATCCCTAAAGGTCAATGAGCCTAAAGGTACTACCAAGAAAGTCACCCACTATAGCCTCGATGGCCTTGCCCCACACTTTATACTAAGGGAAAAACTATTGTAGCCTAGTGGAGAATCCCTAAAGGTCAATATAAGCTAGGTCTTGTAGGAGTGAATGTAAGCCAAACTCAAAATTAAGCCAAAAAGGATCTAGGATGCTCTTAAGAGTGCCCAAGTACAAGGACCTATTAGTAATTACTTTTCCTGGCCTTGATTGGCCACGAATGAATGCCCTTTCATGAGGCCTTTCTTGTACATCTACGAGAGCCAGGCCAGTATATCTACAAGAGCAAGTACTATTCATTGACATACCCTTCATCAGTCATGAGGTGGGTGATGCACCCTGACATCATCGGCAAGCTTCTTGGCTCCCACAAATACGTCGGCAAGCCTCCTCAATGACTCCCTTATTTGTGAGGTAAGCCTTCTAACGACTCCTTGATTGGTAAGTTAGTCTTCCTTTCAAAACTCTTCTTCCACCTTTGAAAATGACTAACAAGCATCCTTCCTTACAGGCTCTATTCCCTGTAGGAATAGGCTCTTGGGACAGACTTGGTGCCAAATCTAATGAATCTACACAATTGAGTTACCTATGTTGCTACTTTGTCCAAGTTATGGGCATTTTGGGCATATTACTTAGCAATATCTCCTTTACATTAAGAATCGTTGCCACATATTTTGGATTATAGGTACTATTCCAGGCATCCAATAACATGATTATAACAATTATTGGAAAGGCCATGGGTTTCACAAACTTTTACATTCTCAATAACAAACTGTATACATGTTTCTCTCCATATGCTCATATGTTTTTCATTTTTTTTGGTTACTGGTTGAATCAGTAATTAGTTGGACAGGTACTCGTACTAGTGTGACAGGTGGTCATGTTATCCAACTAATACCACAAAACTACCATTATAACTTCCAAGTGTGTCCAAGTTTAGAATTGATGACTTCATATAACTGAGTGCTTTAACAATACACTCCATTACTGACTTCCCTACACCCCAGGAGCTTGTATGCTCATATGTTTACACTGATTGGACGATAGTAAAAAGTCATAGCAGAACCAGTAGCTACTTGTACTAAAAAAAACAGGTAAGTGTGTCACATTGTTATAAATTTTCACATTTAAGTAACCACTGTGAACAAAAACTTATCCATGCGTTATGCCATGCTTCTGGCAGTTAGTTTTTGGATGGTTGAATTCGATATACTATCTATGTACGCATGTGAGAATGCGAGTGCCTCAGCTGACATCCATGTTCTTGGGTTCTCTGCAAATAGCAGAGTACGAATAACAAGGACGTGACACTGAGCATTGGCCTCTAGTAAAAGGATATATTCCAGCAGTGCATTGGTAAGTCACACTACAACAGAGATGCTACATTGGGTTGCAGAGAAACACGCCAAACACTAGACGATGAAGGTCACAAATGAGCAACGGTCATATCTGTCGAGTCCACTGAGTAGTGACACTCAAACGATTTTGGAACAGGAGATAATCCATCACTCACACTTGCTTCCTTGAGAAGTAGCAAAACGCTATTAGAATAGTAGATAATCCATCCCTCACACTTGGAGTTGAACTTACATTTTATTTGTAAATGTGGTGTACTTGTGTTGTGCTACTAAGAAAGTTTAATCTTGAGTTTGTGCTTCAGATACAACAATTTGGTTTTGTTAACTTCTTTTATGTAAGATGAAATGTTAAATGGAATAATTCAAGATTTTTTTAATGTAACATGTAATGTTAAATGGTATAATTCAAGATTTGTTGTGAATTATGGTTGATTTCAATGGTAGTGTTAGATATAAAAATGGTGTTGGTTTATTTGTTTACAAATTTATTTTACTTATCATATCATATGTATTTATTTTTATTATTGATAATATGTTTTGTAAATTAATTAGTTAATTATTGACTAAAATATATATAGACATTTTAAAAAGACAAGGATTACATTAATTTGTAACTTTAGCTTCATGTAAATATGAATTTTATCATTCTTATTAGCATTTAAAAGGCTTCAATACCCTTTCATAGAGAAGAAAACTCATAATGGAATCCACATGATGATTTGTGGGACAAATGGACCTAGTTGTTGGTTTCTGATCCAATGAGTGGTGAGTAGAGAGTCGTGGAGGCATCTTACAAACCATAAGATGTGTGTTTCCATCATTGTAGTTCAATTGGTTCTTTACTATACTAGTTGATGTATTTTGATTTTGGAATTTTTATATTGGTTCTTTACTATACTAGTTGATGTATTTTGATTTTGGAATTTTTATAGGGGTAATAACATGATTATCGCTCGCATCTTTAAAATTGACCATCATAGTTTTTTAGGCAGTGGTCATTTCTTGTAAAATGTATCAAAAGGAAAGATGTCAAAGTCCAAAGAAATCATATCAAAACTATCATGTGATGCATGAGGTTCATTAGGTTAGTTTTAGACCTCTATATTACTCAATGTTTTAGACTTTATGGAACTAGGTACACATTCATCAACAAAATCCCCTAGTATATCCTACAATCATGGTTGGACACCCCCATACCCTATAATCATGGTTGGACAACCCTGTACCCTTAAACCTTATTATTAGTCATTAAAATTTATTTTATTTTGATTTTTTATTTGATATTACTTCAAATCATATTAGGCTTGATGTATGTCTTTTTTTGAATTGATATCACATTTGTGGACAACATCCAAATAGCCTTGTCAATTTTTGGCTAGAGACCTCTGAAGGGGGCCAAAATTCAAGTTTTCTTGGACAGTGTCCTACCAAGGAGCCCCAAGGGTTAGCTCAATCATTTTGTGCCACTATTTGCAAGATGTTGTTAATAATTTGACATGTTGTGCAGGTCCTCAATTTATTCCCACTAGGTTAGGTGCAATAAGTCTAAATCATCTTGTTTATGCTTGGTACCACCCTCAGAATGGTGTGAAGTTCCCGAGAGTTTCCCAGGGATTTATTTCCAAGGGAAAAAAGTGTCCTAACAAGGACCAATGAATGGAACGTAAAAAGGGAAAAAAGTGTCCTAACAAGGACCAATGAATGGAACGTAAAATTCATTGATTAATTATTCAAGGAGTTTTTTACCATTTCTTACCTAACTCACAAATTTGGGGTTTTAGGTTTTTTTACAAGACTGCTATTGTCTACAAGGATTGTTATCCATGGATTTCAAGTGAAGCAAACATCCTAGGTTGTTATGGTCTCACTAGATAATATGTATCTAATATGGTGCTCACATTGTGGTGTCTGGATGCTATGGTGGTGCCTCTGGTTTTAGTTTCCATGGTATATTGATGTTATGGTCCTACTATCAAGTTTTTTGTAGTGCCAACTACATGGTAGTTATGGCTCATATTCTTCGCAATTGCATGTTTGTGTTGACTACAAATCCTTGATGGAGAGTCCATGTCAACATGTTTAAAAATGGAGTAGTGTTTAATAGCTTTTTTAGGAATTGAACTAGTAATATTATATACAAAATATAAAAGTATTGATTATGCATACCAAGTGTCTGAAAAAACATAATGAGAAATTATTTTTGTTTCATGGACCTCTATGGTTAGAGGATATGTTAGACATGGACACATCTAGGAAAATCTTAAGTTGTTTTACCAAATACAATCATCATGTTTGTAGCCTAATCATTTCCTAATTCATTTTATAATGAATGGTATAGAGTTGAATGTACTTGTCAATAGCATGCTTGTAAACATGATATACACTAAATATAGGTCTAGATGTCTCCACAACAACTATTTGAAAAAAAAAAAAGACTAAATGAAATAGGGTTACCTACAATGCAACACTAGTACAATCTATCTTACACCTCGACTACACCTCAATGTCCTACAAGGATTTTTCTATCTATTTCTATGCCTTTTGTAATGTATACATTTAGTCTTGGAAGAATTAAATACAAATTAATTAATTAGAAATTTGCATTTATTTCCCTATGAATGTATCCATTATATAAATCTTAAAAAGTGGTTTGCAATACATTTTCAAGAGTGAGCATAAGTGGCAGAAAGCAAGTTAATAATTCCATCATAGAATTATTGGTTTACAAAGAGAAACCACAACTTTAGCTTCTTAACTCAACAAGGTTGGATGTCCAATATTATGTTTATTGTGTGGATATTTCTATAGGTGTTGTTGATAAAATATGGATGTTTCCAAAATTTATTTGATGCATGCAGTGATAGAGGTCCAATATCTCAATCAACAATAAGAGTGGGTCTTCAAAGGATATCTAAAACCATGTTTGATAAAATGCTATATCCATATAGGTCAAACACCTTAAGGTAATCACCCACATGAAAAAATGAAATATCAATAGACTAATATATTATGTGATTAAAACCCTCGTAGATGGAAGCAGTCCACAAACCAACCAACACAACCACTTGAGGAAATATATTAATGCAAAAGGAAAATAATTTACATATGAATTTCTCAAAATTGATTATTTAGTAAATGACCCTCCATGCTCTTTAAATAGAGATCATGGACCAATCATGTGTTAATCCATAGGTCAATATAGTTGTTAGTATAAAGGAGAATATGGACCATATGATCACTTTATGTCTAGAACATAATCGTGAACATTGGATTATATAATTACAATGGATACTAAAGAAACACACTTTCCCAAAAGACACATTATACCAAGTTGATCTTAGCTAAATCCTAAGTTTCTAAGTATCCTAAAACCAAAAAGGTCTCGTCCATAGCATTACAATGGTGTGTCGAAGCTTGTAAAATCTACATTGTAGAGAAATATTATGAGCAATACAAAATATCTTATTGAAAGAGTGCAACTATTTTATTATCCTACATGTAGTTTCTTCTTATCTCTAAAAGATCCAAGAAACCATAATTTCTCAGTTTTCTCAAGATTGAATTTCCAAGGTATATCTATGTTGTTCGTGTGTGGATGATTGTATACTTCAAAGTTGTTTTGTGCATTTAAATTCAATCTGAAATTTTTATTACAATCATTTAATGCAACAAAATAACAAACGAAAATATACGAAATTATTTATGCATTTTAGTACCCATGTTGGTGAGATGGATGGGATATAGGCCTACCATTTATGAATAATATGGTTGTATTAGAGCCAAGTTCTAATATGGGAAGATCCTATTGGTACCATTTCCAATCTTGAGAACACTTAGATCATATTCAAAACCAATTTTGAGCAATGGGAGGACCGATGGTATCAGGAGCCAAAGTTCAAGACACTTGAAGAAAACTAGTGTCTTCAATTTTATGGGACTCGGAAACCTAAAATAGGGAGGTGTGATCCAAAACAAATAGTGAATGAATCAAGTTTTCAAACTCAACAACAAGTTGAGCTAAATATGAAGAAGTCGCCAAAAATACATGGGAAGATGTTATAAAATGAAGGTATGTTGTGGAATGTAGGATTGTTGTTGTAGTTACCCCAAATGAAAGATGAGCATGGTTGTTTCATAAGAACAAAGTGACATGCTACAATTTGTTATATATCATGTAATGCAATTCATAAAATCTCTAAAATGCAGTTGCCACAAAACTACCCTAGTTGTTGCAGAAGCAGTTAAGTTAAAAAATTGGTTCTATATTTTTTCCATAACTAAGACATATGAAGTCGAACAAAGAAATAATTTGGAGGGGGGTTATCTAGAACATATACAAGGGAAACTATTTTATTATCCTAAAATATTTTATTGAGAGAGTGAAACTATTTCATTATTGTGCATGCAATTTCCTCTTATTGCTAAAATATCTGAGCCACAATTCGTTAGTTTTCCAAGGTTTCTAAGGTATATATATGTTATTGTTGCGAGGGTGATTGTTTAATTTAGAGGTATTATTTAAATTCAATCTACAAGTTTTATTACAATGATTTAATAAAACAAAAATAAGTAGAAATATACCAATTGATTTTAGCATTTTAGTATCTGTGTTGGTGAGACAAACAAGTTGTAGGCCTACTAGTTATATATCAAACTATGTTACCTACTTGATGAGAACCCTCCAGAGTTATTTCTTTTTAGAGGTCACATTTAGTGGTTATTTTTACCTCCATTTGAAAATTAGTGCGAATAATGACACCCATTTTTTCAATGTTAAAATTACAACATTTTTCTACCATAGCCTTAACAACCTCATAATATTGCTAACCAAAACCTTAAAATCAACCTATGAATCGAAAAGTGGTACACATTTTTTCAGGGTTAAAATTACAACTCATTTGATGTCATGACCTTAACAATTGGTATTGTTGGAGCCAAAATCTTAAAATCAGCCACCTTATTTTCAATTTTTTCAACGGTACTAGTATTTCAAGCCATGGTTCCAAAAATGTTGCAATTTTAAATTTAAAAAAATTCAAAAGAGGTGTTATTGGTGGTACCTGTTTTCGATTTGGGGGTTGATTTTATGATTTTGGTTACAACAATTCAATTCAGGGGTTAATTTTAAGGTTTTAAGGTTGCAATAGTACCAATTGTTAAGTCCATGATGTCAAATAAGTTGTAATTTTAACCCCCAAAAAAAGGACAGCACTGATAGTGCCACTTTTCTATTCAAGGGTTAATTTTTAGGTTTTGGTTAGCAACATTCTGACATCATTTTTTTTTCTAGTTTGTATGTGACATGTAGGACTAGCATGTGGCTGAGAAACCACGACTCAAGGGCATCTAAGTCGTCAAAATCACTTGGGGATCGCACCCGGCCTGACCCACACCAACCCTTAACATGGCTGGATTTTTTGTCCCCGCAGGTTTCGAA
>CBVK0101170467.1:0-10158 GCA_900067695.1 Picea abies
AAGTGGTCAAGTTAAGTGGACAAGTGGTTAGAAGTGGGTTAGCCCTAAAATAAGGAAAGTGGGTTAAGATGGTTAGAAGGTAACTCCTTGAGGAAGCTACATGAAAGTATAAATAAGAGGCAAGGGTCTCTCATTTAATCATTATTGAGAACATTGAATATATATTATTGTGTAAGGCTTATTGCAGGTACTCATTGATATATCTGAATTTGTGAAAGTCTAAGGTAGCATGAAGGTTTGACGGTGAAAGTTTCAGAATTACAGAGAATACAAAAAAAAACCCTAAGTTCTGAGGTGTACTCGGGATAACAGTACAATAGGGTGCGTACGTATGCGGGCTGCCAGTATATTAGGGTGTGAACATGAGGGTGAATCCATAGAAACTTGAGAAGATGAAGATGCCAAGTCTCTAGATTCTAAAATAAAGTTCTCAAGAAGGTCTACAGTGATCAGGTACATTATGTCTATCCACTGGTTCAAAAGGTATGTCTAATTTCTATGATTAGTTGGATTTTTTTGCATACATGAAAAATGGTTATGGAGATTTGAGGATTTTCCCTAGAGAGAATAATGGATTCATGGGACCTTCTATATAAGTTATATCTACAGAAATATAGTACCGGCACAATAAATATTTATCATTTTTTATTATTGAGGCATATATTGTATTTCTTGGAATATGGTTAAGGGTTATTGTGATACATGGTTGAGAGCTTGTATTTGAGAAGTGGTTGAATTATTGAGAGGCTAAATATCAAAAACGATTTAATGTCTAGTTCATGTGAGGGTTATTATATTGGCTAATGATAACAAACACTCATTTGAAACATGACTAGAAAGAGATATAGAGTCTTTGGGTAAAGGTTATGAATGAGGATGCATGCACATGGTATAGTTATAGTCTGGATACAGTGACAGGTTGCAGATCTATGTGAAAGAGGTTGCAGAGGGTCAAAAATTTTCAAAAGAAAGAAAACCCTAGTTTTTAGAAGGCATATGCAGGCTGCATAATAGATAGGTCGCGTACATACACATGTTTCCATATACATAGGGCACGCACATACACATGTTGCATAACTATAGGTCACATACCTATTGTATTTGTTTGATACATGCTCAGTTCAAGTACAAGTTGATTGTGGGGTAGTAATATAGGTTGGCTGCAAATCAATGTTACAAGTTGGTACATTTTAGCAGTGGCATATCTCATTTTGATAGTGTGACAGTGGTTCCATCATTATACTTCTACATGAGGAAGGTTGTATGGGGCAAGGACAGATGGTTGTAGCCGAAGAACATAGGGTGTTGTAGCCCCCTTCTAGTTGTAGCCAGAGAATTGGGGAGTTGGATCTTCCCTTAGGTTGTATCCTGAGAAAGTAGGGGGTTGGAACCTCCTTCCATTTCCAGTTGGAAAACAAAGGAATTTGGTGCTTCCAATGAATTTAATTCTTAAAGACATACAAGAAAAAACATTTCATGGTTTTCTCCCACTTTGGGTTTCCACGTAAAAAAATTGGCGTACGGTGTATATGTATGATTGCTCATTTTTTCATTGTTTATTTACTCTGAAACTATTGGATGATAATGCTACATTGATCATAAATAAATATAACACTTGTATATTGTATTTAAAAAGGATTAAATTTATCTATTATTGATTCACCCCCCCTCTTAGTAATCCAACACTTCGTCCCTCATAACATACTTTTATATAATAAATTACCTATGTATTTTCAAGATAGCCTCATCCCTAACCCTAGGGAATATTCTTGGCCTAAATTTGTGCTATCTTTTTCCCTCGCATCCCACACCTTTGGGAGTAGGTTTCTACTTGTCCAATGGAAAAATATTTACTCTGGTGGTTTTTACCCTTTTCACTCATCCATGGAGTAATGATTTACACTTTGTAACTAGATTCTCTAATCAATTTGTTTCTTTTTTTTTAAATAAAATAGAATAAATAAAGATTACAAATATATTCATCATCAATATTTATGATGATATAATTCCACATAATTATTTTCGAAAAATTTCAAAACATAATATAACAAGAAATTAAATATTTAAATGTTCACAACTGAGGGACATTATAGTTTTATGACAAACAAAGGCCCTATAAAGCATGGTGAAGAGCGAATTTTAAGGGTTGAAAATTTGGGGAATTTAAGAGTATCTTATAACGAGAGTTGTTTGATCAATATCCCCTTATAAAGATATATATTTTTAAGGCTATGGGATTTAAGAGATTCATCCCTTGCATTATGCTTCAGCCTGTGCTTCTTTTTGTGCATGTATTCTTGTAAATTCACGATCCTGTTTTGGGCTTCTTGTATTTTGTCACCATTAAGAAAAGATCAAGTACCAAGTCTTATGACATGTTTAGTGTAATTGTGTGTTGTATATATTATGATACTAGAGTGATTTACTCTAAAGGTACATGACAACTTCTTGTCGTTTTTTCATATGTTTAATGATATGCAGAGGGTACCTCCATGGATTTAAATATATGTAAATTTTTATTGTTTGATTCATGATTTAATGATATGATACAATGGTTAGAACTATTGAATTCTTAATTACTCAACATTTTATTCTTTCCATAGACTGTGACATTCACCTTAAAGTTGTCGCACATGTTTATTGTGTATTTATTCTAAATATATCCTCTCCATATTTAAACTCAAATTATATGAAGAACTCATAGACAAATTCCTCTTAGGGATGAATTTTTTAACATTTTGTCTGGGATTGTTTGAGGGACGAGATTTCTATAATATAGAGGGAAAAAATTACCCACTTTTTTGCATAATTTCTATTGTGACAAGAATGGATTTAAGGGTCATCCTAAGTCTTAGCTCCCGAGATGCCTCAACATCATTCCACTCACATCCTGGAACATATCAAGAGACAACATATGAAATGGTGTCATTTCTGGGGAGAAGAATTTGAAGATATATTTCCTTGAGGATACGACATTGCAAGATATGATACTCGAAGGTGAATGAATTTCAGGCACATGGATGTTGGGTTTTTCACTTAGAGACTCCAGAGTGAAATGATCTGGCATCGAATAGAAGATATACTGAAAGAAACCTAGATCCATAATCTACTCCAGTATACTTAGATCCAGATAATCTCATAACCTGGAGAAATATGAAAGAACGTGAAATATCTCCATCTTTAGGTAAACCTAATTTGGAAACACTTCCTTTTGTTTTTCGTAGAGGTAGAAAATATTTTGAGTTAACTGATATACATGCTAATTATGCTTCTTCTACCAAGATACTTGTCTAACCCTTAATTGATCTACATAATTCACCGTTAGGATTCTATCAAGAAGTGAATCCTCTTTCAATCCTTTTTTGAAAAATCATGTTAGCCCTCCATCTATTGAATCCCATAATTGTATTTTGCAAAGTATTATGGATCACTACCATATTTGTCCCATTGAATATCCCTATACATGTTCATAACCTCCCTGAAAAATACTTCAAGCTTCTACCCAAGTATAATGGAAAAACAACTTTATTTTCTAAAGAAAACCTATAAACCTTCAAGAATTTCACTAAAAACCTATTTGTGGAGCATGTCAATTTCTTCAAGACCTTTTTTTTCAAACCCTAGAGGGAGATGTCCTTAAATGGTTTAGAGAACTCCCTACAGCTGCCATTAATAGTTGGCAGGATCTTGAGTCTACATTTATGAAGCATTGGGGGGGAAAGAGGGATAACCTATATTACTTGACTGAATTTGTCTCCCTCAATAAGAAAGAAAACGAGTATGTTGTTGACTTTAATATAAGGTTTAAGAATTTATACAACAAGATTCCTAGAGACATTAAGACTTTGCATCACGAAACTAAGGTCACATATGTTGTGGATTTTGATTCATACTTTGCCATGGTATTAAGAGAAAGAAGAGCTCCCAGTATGTTGATAATGAAATATTATGTAGTAGAAATTGAAGAGAATATGATTGCATCAGAAAAATGAACAAAAAATATGATCAAGTAGAAAAAAATAAATTTAAAGAAGATTGTGGTCCTCCAGATCTGGTCAAAGATTCTCGTGAAGCCCAGATGGATGATATATTGTCTATACTGGTCACAAGTTTGACAAATAATATGTCTGTATTTGAACTGGATAATGGTAATGTCAAAACATCCCCTTGAGAAGGAGGGATAAGGAACCCTAACCAATTCTTAAGGCCTTTCAATTCTCAACTCATGAGGAAAGAAAGAAGAAATGATGAATGGCCTATCCATCCCCCGATCAGATAATGAAAATAAATTAGTGGAGGATGAAACAAATGAGGGATATGTTGAAAACCCAAAATTAAATTAGTGGAGGATGAAACAAATGAGGGATATGTTGAAAACCCAAAATAAATACACCTATTGCAACAGGAAAATAATGTCATGTATCTAACTCAAGATTATTATGAAGATTCCCTCAACACTAGGAAGAAAACCCTAAAGATGAGCCTAACAAACAAGTATTTTCCTTTGTTCCATACAATATGTGTGTTGATGCACTATAGGGTAAGATGCATAAGAAGTATGATCTCACATATAGGAAAAAGGAACAATCAAGATGACCAACCCCATTCTAATAAGCGTATCCCAAGTATTTCTATGGATAAATTCAAAGAACTAAAAAATATTCCCAAGAATAAATAAGTTGGTGAATCTTCAAAGACAGAGAGAGGTTAAGGAAATTGAGGAATCAGTTCCAAATTTCAACATTGAGAAATGAATATCTAAAATCAAGCTTCCTATCCCACTAATGGAGTTGTCTATAAATCCTACTTACCATAAGAAAATTGAGAAAGTAATACATGAAAAAGGATCAACAAGCCCTCCTAATACTTTAAATATGGAAGATGAATCTCCATTATGGTTTTTGGTCCTCACATATATGATAAGGAAGAGTCTATTTTACCTTTCTATGTGACCTTAAACATTCATAACAAGATCCTACACAATTTTATGCTAGATTATGGAGCATCTCATAACCTTATGCCCAAAGTAGTGATGGAAAAATTGAGGTTGGAAATAACTAGGCCCTACCATTACCTCTATTATTTTGATGCCAAAAAGGTGAAGTGTGATGGCATAATCAAAGATATTATATTCACCTTAGCTCAAGTTCCTATTAAAATCATAATGGTGGATGTGGTGGTGGCTTATGTTCCTGCTAATTATGCGATGTTGCTATACAGAACATGGGAAATAAATTTGGGTGGTACAATGTAGATGGACATGAATTATGATATTGTACTATTTTTTTTAGGAGAGAAAAGAATATTATATAGTGAAACAAAGTTTTCCTATGTGGTCAGTGATCAGAACAATTATGTAAATCAACCCACATATGTTATTTATCAATACCTTGGTTTTTTCCTCCTCACAGTCAATGAGGAATACAAAGAGGACTTGAGTCTTAAAAACACCATTGTGATCATAACCCAAGAAACAAATGGTATATGGGAGATTCATTTTGATGGACAATATTCAAAGGAGGGAGTGGGAGTTGGAGAAGTGTTCATTTCCCCTAAAAAAGAAGAAATCCATGTTTCCTACAAGATGGAGTTTGAGGCCACTAACAATGTAGTTGAATATGAGGCCCTAATTCTTTGGTTGTAAGAAGAAAGGAAGATGCATATCACAGGTTTGGTATTCTTTGGAGGCTCATAACTTGTGGTACAACAAATTGAAGGTCACTATCAAACAAGACATCCTAGAATATAACTATACATAAATAAGTTATGGGATTTAATTGATAATTTTTACAAAGATTTTAATATCACTCTTATCTCAATATAATTTAACCAATAGGTTGATTCCTTAGTAGTGTAAACTAGTACCTTTAAAACCCCTATTTTCCCTCAAATGAAAAATGAGATTGAGATGAGATACAGACCTTCTATCCCTAATAACATTAAGTATTGGCAAGTTTTTAAAGATGAACAACATATTAAAATTTTTATGGAGGGCATAGAGGAATTTGTTAATACTCATGTAGACTTAGAGGACGAAGAAGGAGGTGATCCCATGACTAAAAAATAAACTCAAATGACCTTCAAGTTTAGTGAATACATAGCTGGGAATAAAGCCCTTCAACTCAAAAATAATTGTATTCCAAAGGATTTGTTCCCCTAGAACAACTCTTTGATATAAATGATGTTCCTGTAAAGCCAATAATCCTCCCTAAATATAACAACTATGAAGAATGCAATATTGGAACCAAGAAAGAACCCAAAATCATCAACTTGTCCAAAGGAATTCCTCCAAAATGCAAGGCATGGTATTTACAATTGTTCAAGGATTTCATATATTTTGTTTCTTGTAAGTATGAAGATATAAATACTTATGATACCGTCATCATACAACACAAGATACCAGTCAATAATTGTACCAATCCTTTTAGGAAAATTTTAAGGTAGGTCAACCTTATTTTTCTTCCCACAATTGAGAAGGTGGTGAGGAAATTACTTGATTCTCAAGTCATTATTCCCCTCAGATATTCTAAATGAGAGATAAGACATCGTGTGGACGTCAAAAATGTGAATAAATTATCACTAAAATATAGTTACTCTCTCTCAAACATGGATCATATAAGCTAGAAATTTGTGGGACAAAATAATATCTCCATGATGGATGGTTTCTCAAGATATAACCAAATGGCAATGCGTCTTGATGATAGGGAAAATACAACCTTTACAACCCCGTGGGGAACATTAATGTATGACAAAATTCCATTTGGTTTGATAAATGCAGGAGCCACATTTGAACAAGGTATGGACATAAATTTTGTGGGAGAGAAGGACAAATTCATCATAATATACCTTCCTCACATGACTATCTTCTCTAAGATAGATGAACATCACATCATGCATTTGAAATAGGCCTTTGTGAAGTGCACGAATTTTGGTCTGTCATTGAACCCAAAGAAGAATTATTTTTCCATGTCTCAAGGGAAGCTCTTGGGCCCTATTGTATGAAAGGAAGAGGTGAATATAGATCTTGAAAAAGTGGAGGAAATTAAATTGATTCTCTTCTTAGAAACATAAAAGAGATACAATCCTTCATAGGAAAGATTAACTTCTTGAGGAGATTTGTGACAAATTTTTCTAAAATGGTAAGGTATATTACTAACATGTTGAAAAAGGATTAGGAAGTAAAATGGACCACTGATGATAAATAATATTTCCAATGAATAAAATAATCTTTGGGAGAATCACCAATGTTATTCACCCCAAACTATGATAAATAACTCCTTGTTTTTTCTTTTTCTTTAGAACATACTATAGCTTTTGTCTTATAACAAAAAAATGAATAAAATCAAGAGCAACCCATAGCCTTATTCAAGAAACCTTTAAGAGATGTTGATATAAGTTACATCAACCTAGAAAAACAAACATATTCCTTGGTCAAATAATTAAAGGATTTCAGAGACTATATATTGCACTCAAAAATATTCTCCTTTGTGCCTACTAGTGCAATAAAAGACATTGTCACAACTACATATAGGGTAAACAACCGACACCATAATCTGACAGTATGGATAAAATTGGTCGTACTTTCATATTTTACTTGCATTTTTTGTACTTTTTCAAAAAAACCCTCACATTCATTGACTATCCGACAAAAGAGACTATCGTCGAATATCTAATGGTCGACCAGGTCAATGATCATCGAATATTAGATGTTTTTTCCAGGTCAATGATGTATGTACTGATGTTTGATGAAGTCAATATTTTGTTTCATTAAACAATGTCTCTCTGGTCAACATTCATTAAAAGTCCGACGAAAGTGAGATATATAATTAAAAAAGTTTTAAATATTTAATAAGTTTGATGTTGTTTCTATACTAGTGATGGTTTGCAGAGGTTATAAGGGATATTTTTAGGCTAGAATACAAAAGAAAAAATAATAATAATTGCATTACAAATAGTTAAACTATTGAGGTTGAGTTTTTAACATAATCATCAATGAATGTTTGGTAAGGAAAAATGTCACATAACATTCCTTTCATAGGAAAAGGATGAGACTTGAGATATGCATTGGTTGAGGATTTGGGTGATCGAAAATGTTATTGCCATTGTAAAAAATGCAGGGGCTATAATAGAAGGAGACTTTTATTAAATATAACTAAAAAACATTGTAGTGAGTATGGACACCTTGAAGGAGTGGATGAATATTATCCCTTGGTAAGTTATTCATTATATGTCTTTATATTGCATATTGTTTTTGTCAATGTTTATATGTTAAATGTAGAAGACAAATAATATATATTTTTTTCTTTATGGATATATTCTATGTACACATGAACAAATTGAGAGTAAGTCAAGAAGAGAAGAAGTAGACATAAGATGTAGATTTTAATTAGGGTTTAGGGGTAGACATAAGATGTAGATTTTAATTAGGGTTTAGGGTATGGTTTAGTGGTTAATGGGTTTAAGGTTTAGGGTAATAGGGTGTAAGGAGTTAGGGGTTAATATTTTAGCAGTTTAACAATTAATAAGGCCATATTAGGGCTTATTGGTTAAGGGGTTAGTGGTTAAGGTAGGTTTAGTGGGCTTAGGTCCTTGGGGATTTAGAGGTGAATGTGGTTTTAGGGAGTAGGGGTTAGAGGTTTAGGGTTAGGGATTAAGGGGCTAGGTCAGGTAAGGGGTTTTAAAATGGAAATCACTAATGGAAAGTGGAGATGCCACTAGATTAATGTTGTATTTTCCATAAAGAGGACAGTAAATGAAATATTAAGATTCCATGTTGATGTTCTTCCACCTTGAAGGTACAAGGTTGAGGGGGATATATAAGGGTGGTTTATATTTTTTCATATTGGTTGAATGAATGGTTTATGGGTGTCAAGTATGTATTTTATCATTAAATTGTTGATCCAAAACATGTGTTTTTTCACTCCACAGTATGCTCATGACATGAAATGTATCGAGCATTGGTCACAACGAAAAGGAGATTCCATATGTGAATTATGCTATTAGGTTTCATGACTTTTTATTTGTTTATTTTTGTATTAATCAACATTACAACATATATATGACTTTTTATTTGTTTATTTTTGTATTAATCAACATTACAACATATATATTCTTGCTATCATAATTATCCTTCACTAATATTTTGAATTGGCAATGCATTCATAATTATTTTTTCCTTCATCCCATTTGGTATTAGAGCTTAATTTAAAAAGTAGCATAGGGATATTTTCATCATTTTACTTGCATAGGGATTTGTTCGAGAAATATTTGCATAATTGTTAATTCCTCTTTTTATATTGGTACTAACACTCTGTTTGAGAATTGTTTTTAGAGTTTCTAATTCCACTTTTGATATTGGTAATTATTTCATTTTTTAAAAATTTAAAGATCAGTTCTAGTTCCTAGTAACATTGTCATATTTTTAAAATAAAAATCACTAATGGAAAGTGGAAATTCCACACTAGATGAATGTCGTATTTTTCAAGAAGAGGACAATAAAGGTAATATGGATATTCCATGTTCATTTTCTGGCACCTTGAAGGTAAAGGGTTGAGGGCGATAGATAAGGGTCATTTATATTTTGTCAAGGTTGAGGGGGGGTAGATAAGAATACAACATAATGATGAAGGAGAAATAAGAATAGGTTGTTTTTTCTTTTTGTGACTATATACATGAATATGATTCACCATATGATACTATTCAATACAAGAGTTAATATTGGTTGTGTTAAAAAGTACTGAAGATATGTTTGAAAAGTCTTTGCAAAGTTGTTAATTCCTCTTTTGATATTAGTATCAATGCTCTGTTTGAGAAGTATTTTTCAGAGTTTCTAATTCCTTTGTAAAAGTTTTCAATATTAGTTCCACCTCCTAGTAACGTTGTCATTTTTTTTTAAACAAAAATCACTAATGGAAAGTGGAGATGCCACACTAGCTAAATGTCATATTTATTATGAAGAGGACAATAAAGGAAATATGGAGATTCCATGTTCATTTTCTTCCATCTTGAAGGTATAGGGTTGAGGGGGGATATAAGATAATAATATTACATGATGATGACTATAAGGATATCTATATCTATCTATCTATCTATCTATCTATCTATCTATCTATATATATATATAAATATATATATATATATATATATATATATATATAT
>CBVK0101170471.1:0-18256 GCA_900067695.1 Picea abies
ATGGGGTGATTTTTTGCCCATATTTAAAGAGCGTAAAGAGGACAACCCTGCAAAGCATCTCTGTGAGTTTCATGAACTCATGCATCAATGGGAGATACATCATGAGGATGTATTATTAAATATGTTCGTGTTCTCATTAGAAAGATATGCTCGTGAATGGTATCACTCCTTAACCCCTGCTAGCATCTCCTCCCTAGAAGAATTTCATGCAGCTTTCAATAATCATTGTCAAAGGTATTATTCCTCTGAGTTAATTTGTCATAATTGTTGTAAAGAATATAAAGACCATGTTCAAGGTATGACTATTTCAAATGAAAGCTGTGAGAACGAAAGATATGAAAGCTGTGAGGAGGAAGGCTGCGAGGAGGAAGAAGATTCCCTGGCTGAGTTGGCGTGGCTGGCGAGGTCACTTTCTGCTAGGATGGATAAATTGAAGGCAGATTGTGTTCGCTTCTCTTTTGAAGAAAGCACAGAGGATTTTCCAGTCCTTGAAGCAGATCTCCTTGACATCCCTGCTGATGATGATGGTGTTGGTGATTTCATAGCTGAAGCACCATTATATTCTACCCCTGATGAACCTGTCGTATCGGAATTAAAAGAGTAGATTGTTGTGGAAGAGGATTGTTCTCTTTTCCTTCAAGAGATTTCCCACTATGTGTTTTTACCTAGGATTGAAATGAAGGATCATGATATCACCCTTGTTTTTCAAGATGTGGGAGTTCTTCACTCACCCAACTTTGATGAGTATTCAGATGAAGAGCAACAGAGCCCTACATCACATTTTGATAGCTTGGGAAGCAACCATCCCATGTATGACAACTATGAATCAGTTTCTGAGCTGGATATGCAGGATTTCCAAGATCATACAACAGAGTCTTATCCTCTATTCACTAAGGAAAAATATTATGAGGAAACCAACCATCTTGGACCTGCAGAAGAGACCGAGCAACAGATTGAAGAGCAGATCTTTCCCACGATTCCTGTTTATGACGATTATGAATCTGACCCTTGGGAGAGACATGAAGAAGAAAACGAGCAACAGAAGGGGCTGCCTATATCCTGTATAGAGCTTACTAGTGAGAGGCCATTGCCTGAGATCAGCTAGCCTGTACCGACCTTTCACCCACCTGCGCTTTCCATAGACATCCAACCTTGTGTGAACAGTTGCAAGACAAATGAGGCTACTTGTTGCAAATTTTCTGGAGTTTGTCGCTTGTCCTATGAGCCTGTGGAGGAATACATGGAGTTATATTTCCTTCATGTTTTGAAGCCACCCAACTTTATCCTGAGCTCAACATTAGGAGGAAATCTAAAGAATGTAACTGTTCTGCTGTCATAGTTGCATTATCGGTTATCAATCATTGACAGAATAAACAAATTTGCAACTAGGAAGTTGCTTGAGTGGCTATGGTCCTATGGCGGAAGTTTGCTTTCACCTAGCACTGTGTAAAAATTAATTAGAATAGGATGTACATAAATAAGATCCTTTGGAGCCCATGTGTTTTTCTTTCGTTTTTAGAATAGTGTTCTTGTCGGCCTGTATTTCCTCAGCATGATGTTTTTAGATTGACTCCATAGCTCAATGCAGAAGGCGATTGGAACTACTGAAGATATTAGAGCCTCCCAGGGAGGACTCTATCCCCCATGGAGCCTAATTTTAACACATATTATTGTAAGGGGGGTTGTTTTCCCTAAGGAAGTGGCACCTTGGTCAAAATGCGAGAAAAGGGGGGCTTAGAAACCCACAAATGGCGTTTAGCCTAAGTCGGGGGTTTGATTTGATATTTTTGTGCCCACGTAGTCCCAATCATCTCGTTAGCTCCCTATCATCAACGTCCACGTCTGCCTGCCAAGTCCTCCATGCAAGCGTCCAGCAAAGCTCCAGATGGTGAAGTTCAGAGTGCAGCCTGTCCTGATCCCGATGTAGACAGTTCATGAAAGTGAGGCAACAGTTGAGACATCGTCTCACCGCATAAATGGAAAGCCACAAAGGATTGGCAGAGTAGAGCTTGCGTCTGACAGGGGAAGGCATGCGCAGAGGAGACTGCATGCACAGTCTGACTAAGAAGACATCGACGTATGGCATTGAACAAGAATCTCAAGCACACCTCTGCTGGGCGAATTTTTGAGTATATGTATGTATTTTTGATATTTTGTAATGGTCGATGGTTGAGCTAGGCTCCCACATTGTAAAGTTTTGATGAATCTTTGGTTCTTCTAGTTATGTATCTTGATTTGAAACTTCTTGTTTAATGAAAGTCATCTTCTATTTCCATCTTATTTGCCTTTGATACGAAAGTGTCCATGATTGAAGGATTCACATGGATTGTTATAGCTATGTTGCGATGTATGTTTGATCACAGTTTTGTTTTAACGCTCTTCAGTTTCTTGAAACTTCGAATCCAAGAGGATCTTGTTTTCTGAGTTTTTCTTCCTTAGGCTACTGGAAGACGGGATGTCCATAGCAAACCTCTACATTCTCCTCACCAGTTCTTCCTCCTACTCACTTTACTACAACTTACTGACTGAAGTTGGATCAAGACCTCACTTGCTTGTGCGTGCTGGTTCCTGTTTTCTGAGTTAAAACAATATTGTCTTGAGTCTGCGCCCATTCGACCTCTTTAAAACCATCCCGTGACATATAGAACTCTGATGGGTACTGGGCTTACCTCCAATGCAATCTGGAGGTGACTTCTAGTGCTAACAAGACCTATTAAAACATACAATTCCACCTTTAAATTGTACACATGGGTTTTTGCAGATAAAGACTAGCTTGTCCTTAAGATTTTTGATAAAGTATTAGGGCACCCATTAGTTGGAAATAAATTTATTAATATGATTGTTTCCATTTAAGTGTTAGATTTTGTCAATATAGTCTTACAAGGGAACATTGTTTCCCTTTAGAATATGCCGAAATCTATTGAAAAACTTGAGAAGACACAGACACATGGAGAATTTACCACTAGACATTTATCTGTGTATGATTAGGACTTCCTTGTTGACAAACTACTTCTCAGTCACACTCCGCCATTTCCTTGTCAATGACATCTCCATCAACATTGACAAACCCAAGTTCAATTCTCATTTTTCCATCCCATTGACATCAACAATGCAATTGTCTATAAATTCGTTGTATATGACCCCGCTTGCTCAAGAGGATCACTCTAGAAGTATGGTAAATACTACGTGGTGAATACATGAGGGTATTTAATCTTCTAAATGTAGAATTTGGTATAATGGTAAAAATTTGGGGTTAAGGGACTTTAAAATTACACAGGAGAACAATTTTTTTTATTGTTGGTACCAAATTTTAGGACGAAAATGTAAAATTTCCATAATGGAATATAAATAATTAAAATTTATTTACCACTAGGAGGCTAGATAAATAAGAGAAGGATATGGGAAATTCTAAAAATAGGGGTACTAATTTTCATAAGCCCATTAACACATGTGTTTTGAACATTTTCTAATAAGTGACCCCCCTATGTTTGCATGTCAATGAACCTTGTTGTTCATTGTGGGTGAAATTGTTGTCTATTATTGGTGAACTTGTTGCTTGTTGTTGATAATTTTCATTGTTGGTAAGGGAATTGCTAGTGTAGTATGTTTTTTTATGATCATCTCTTGTTGGTACATTTCCTTGTCAACAAATTGTTTATCAATCACACTCTATGGCTGTCTTGTCGGTGAAGGGCTTGTTGACAACTATTTCTTCCATGAAGCTCTTAACGACCATAGGCTTGTTGACGATTTCTATATCAATGACACTTATGCTTGCATTTATAAGCCATTTTTTGGATTATCCATAAGGGCATGATTCGACCCCAAAAATAAATTGCATGGACCAATCATCATAAGACACATGGTAGGATTCTCCTATAAAAAATGGCTTGTTTGTGATGTTGGGGAGGTGATTTCACATCAATGCCAAGTACTGTCTTCCACATAGTCGTTCTCCTTTGGAGAGATAAACACAAGATTTGGATGACTGTTGATGCAACTAATGTATGTTCCAAGTGTGGATTTTATTTAATGTTGTTGTTGTTTAGTTCCATTGGAGAAATATATGAAGATTAAAGACATGTTTAATGCAAGTGTTCTTCATAGGTTAGTTGATTTTAGTTGTTGTTATATTCTCCAATGACCCTTGAAGGGAGTTTCAAGAGATTCTATTTATACACAGAAGGGAAATGAAATAGGAATTGGATCCTCTTCGTACCAACAATGCTATTGAAATGGAGAACTCTTAATGACCAATTGTGTATTCATCTTGTATTCTTATATTGAAATTGTTAATTATTATGTTTAATTGTTTTCTCTATAATCTTATGGTCATTCTAGGGGAAACATGAGTGGGTGGGAGTCTTCATGATCCCAGGGGGAACAAGTTGGTTCACTATGCCTGGGGCTTGGGTAGGGGTCTAACAACCTAGCCGCGGCCTACTCCTTATGGTATAGACTAAATATTTCCAAATTGCAAGGAATCAAAGATTTGATGGTCTTCAAAGACTTTATGATCAACATTCGAGCTATAAAATTCAACTTGAAAATAGGAGGGAATCAATTGCAAAGTTTGGTGGCTCAAATCAAACAACCTGTCCTTGATTTTGATCACATCTTTATCTTTCACATTCGGAGGTTGTTGAATGGGGAAGTCGATGCATGTGATAAGATCACAACCACTATGCAATTGGGCCATATGGTTAAAAATGGGGAGTATCATACTCTCCCCCTCCCTTAACTTGTTAATGATTGGTCATTTCAAGTCATCGACGGGTGTGCTCAATGAACATTTGGCATGGAAGACCATATGGGTATGCATGCTCTTAAGGTGGAGGAGGGTTGGTAGGAAACTGTTAGCTTACCTACATTTAATTATAGTGATGGCTAATGCAGGTGATATACCGGAGTTGGAAGATATGGGTGTGCATATGGGATTTGTTGTTTTGGAAATTTGAGTTTTCTCCTCATCCATGTAGCTTGGTTGAGAGAGAATATGGAGGGAGACATTGACCTTGTGGATAGGTGGTGGTCTCTTCTTGAGTTTGTTGTGATAGAGGAGGGTTTTCAGTGGAGGTTCCAGTGTGTTGTAATGGTAGTTGAGAGTAGTGGGTATTATGCACACGTCTGGCATCTCATAGAAGCGATTCTACTATGGTGCTGAGAGGGAGTTTTGGATGTCTAGAGCCTTGTGTTAGGTAGGGGTATGGCCTTGTCAACTGCATTGGAGGTGAACCTTTCCATTGAGGTAGTCAGCAATGGGGAAAGCAATGGCTAAAGAGGAAT
Organism: Picea abies; assembly: GCA_900067695.1. Taxonomy (NCBI): domain Eukaryota; kingdom Viridiplantae; phylum Streptophyta; class Pinopsida; order Pinales; family Pinaceae; genus Picea; species Picea abies. The sequence continues at coordinate 5,287 of CBVK0101170471.1, forward strand.
TCGAAGAGACCAAACGAATTCTACGGAGGCGTGAGGAAATTGGGCATGAGAACAATAGTGCTATTATGAGCCTTACAACTAAAATTTTCAAGCTGGAGTATGTGAGCAATTCTCATTATGAAAATGTGTCAATTATTCTTCTTAGTTTCAGGAGTTGCTTGGATTCTATTGAGGTCTAGTGTGGTAGGCCGAGGTTTGTGTTCTCAACACAACATGTGGATAACTTGTCTTTGGAATTCAACAATAATGACACACAAAACTTTGTTCACGGAGGGGAGACAGAGATAGAAACTGGGTACCAAGTCCCAATGGAAATTGAAGATGGAGACAACCAGTAAGCTTCAAAGGAGCCATAAGATCAAAACAATGCCAAATATCAACCAATATAAATGTTTTTTCGTTTTATATGTATTTTAAGACAATATATTCGATAAACTATCTAAAAAATACTTTAAATGCTAAGTAAGTAATCACTATTTTGTATGTATTTAATGATATAAAATTATGTAGCATAGAGAAATCACTTTTTTTTTTTTTATGTATTTAATGATATAGAATTGTGTAGAACAAAAAACCTCCCGAAATTTTTTTGTACTAACTACTACTTTAACATAACATATTTTATACTTATATAATGAAAAAATCTTCCATTCTATATAATTGTTAATGCATTTTTATTTATTTTCAAACTCGTTTAATGTTATGTCATAACATAAATTTTAAATATTCAATCTAATAAAATTATTTAAAAATTCATTATCTTATAAATTTTTTTCAACTTCATATCACACCCTTATCATAAATTATTTGACTCCATACCCAATAATCTGGTATTAACTTTTTAAACATTCTTTATCATTATTTTCCTTGAACTTTATTTTGGTATTCAAAGTACTTTGAAATTCATGAATATATAATACAATTAGGGATACCCTTACCAAACCTTTGTTGTATAAGTATATAACTAAACCTTTGTTGTATAAGTGTATAACTAGGTCTAAAATTGGAACATTCCATAAGTACAAGTTGAATTAACAACAATATTAAATTAGAGAAATTATGTTTTGTTAATGAGGAATGTTGATAGGGTCAATTTGCAGTGGAATGATCTTCCTAGTGTTCCTCCACTTTCTCCACATAAAGGTCGTTGGGATTTTAAAACTATAAAGTTACATGTCAATAATTTCATTTGATTTTGACAATAATATACAGATCAATAATGATGGCTTCTTTCATTTGCATGAACCAAATCCTACCTCGTGTTCATGCCAACTATTATTTTCGGTTGGTAACCATTACTATCAAGGGACTACATTAGATTGGCCAAACCAAATCCTTCCTCGTGCAGTTCACAATTATCATTATTTTGGGTGATAACAATTAAATAAGATTATTTATTTTTATTTTATTAATATTATTATTTCATATTAATTAAATAGTGTGGTATTTATTTAAATATTATTTTTCAACAAATTATGATTATTAAGAAGTTTATTAGTGAAAGTAAATTTAAATAAAAAAAATAAATAATCATTCTTTTAGTAATTTAAATTAAATTTTATTGATAAATTGAATTTTTTCATAAAATATATTTTTTAGTTAGTTTTATCATCATTATTAATGATAAATAATTTATTTATAATTATAATAATGTAATTTTAAAAAGTTTTCCATTTGTATTTTATTTTTCAACAATTTAAATTAAATCTTATTGAAAAATTAATTTTTTATAAAATATATATTTTTAATTAGTTTTATCATCATCATTAATGATAAATAATTTATTTATTATTATAATAATGTGATTTAAAAAAATTTCCATTTTATATTTTAATTGAAAGTCAAATTATTTTGATTCATTATTAATTTGTTTTGAATAATGAAATATTTTGGAATACGTACCAAGGAAGACACTCAATTGTTGCCTTTTTTGTAAAGTTGATATATATTATCATTATAAATATCTTTGCATCTCAACAAAATCTCAATTTTACTAATATTTGTTGCAAGTCTCTACTTTTCAGCATCCAAATATTGTTTTTAACACAACAACCATGGTATTCAATTACATTTTATAATTGAATGCTTTAATATGAATCTTAATTTGTGTATTTTTTTTATTTTTTTGGAAAATTTAACTGGGCAATCTTTCAAATTGAAATTTTAAATTGATGAAATTATTATTTTTATTATAAAAATGGATTTGATATCCTCAAATACTCTTACTAAAACTCAATGTTAATATTTCATATTTACAATTTCATAAATTCAAAATTATTCTCAGTAAATTTCAAAACAAAAATAATAAATTTCCTTCTAAACAAAAAAAATCAATTTATAAAATATTTAATTATAATATTAGTTATTCAATAATATCATTATTTCTATTAATGAAATAATTATTCATAAAATTACATAATACACTTAAAATATATAAATTGCATTGGAATGTAGAATGTTTTTAAATTTAAATAATTAGTAAAATATAGTTAATATCTCTTTTCTCTATAACAAGATTGTCCAATGTCAACGTGATGAAGCCTTTCTTTTATATAGTAGAAGAAATGTCATATCCATAGTTTTCACAGGAAATTTCATAAGGCAGGAAAAGAGCTTAGAAGTGATAACTTTTACAAAGTGGAATCAATTCAATTGTCCCATCTTTTGCCTCCACTGTGCACTAGAGGCAACATTTTTTCTTTCAAAACACCTTCATTCTACATGATGCAATTTATTTTGGTTTGTAAGAAGGGTAGGGATGTTAATATTTATGTTATTTTATATAGAAAATAAGAAGGGTAAGGATGTTAATATTTATGTTATTTTATATAGAAAATAAGAAGGGTAGGGATGTTAATATTCATGTTATTTTATATAAAAAAAAACACATAAATAAAAGTGAAAAAAATTAAATAAAAGGAAATGGAAAATAGATATTTATACAAAATTTTGATTACATAATTTTTTTTAAATGTGTTAAATTTTGTATAATAGTCATTGAGCATATCACTAACTATAGATGAAGCAAAGCATATGTTGGGAGATTCCTTTAACCCATTTTGTATCACTTTCTTGAATAGATACATGGTGTACATTTTGACCATAAACAAAGTATGCCATGAGCATATAAAATGTGACCATAAACAAAGTATGTCAAGTATATCATGTTGAAATTGAAGTTTGCAAATCAATTGTTTCATGGTTGATAGTTTGAATGTGCTTTTTCGAAGCAAGATATCATAATTCTTACTAGATCTTCATTGTGTAAAATATCATTGATAGAAAATTACTTGTCTTCAAAGTTACAATTGATAAACTATTAGAAATCTTTTTAGCGTTATTCTTTTTCGTATGACATTATTGTGATAGTGAAAATTGTAATAGTGTGTGAAAAAGTTTATGAGCCTTGGATTCCACGTTGAGGGGGTAAGGAAAGTTATGTCGACAATAGATTTGCATAATAGTTACAAGAAGATCAATAAAAGATCATATACCTTTTTATCTGAATTTGAGATAGTTTGTAGAAGTTTGCTACCTACATTGACACAAGTATATTTGAGGAGTTTCAAAATTTTCAAGATCATTTGGCTTCTAAGGAGAAAGAAATTGTTCATTTTTTAATGTTACAATTGCATAACAAAATGAAAAATTAAGAATTTCAAAAGGCAAAATGTAGACACTTAAAATATCAATGACAGGGGAAATCCAAAGAGTGAATCTTCTTTGAAGACTAGGTAACGAGCATAAATGACATTATTTAATTTAGGTTTCCGCAATTACTGTGGTTGTTCATTGTGTATTTTTGGATTTATGATGCAGGGATTTCCAAGGGTCATAACTTTTGACTCGATTATCCGTTTGGGTTGAAATTTTATAGGGAGTTTCATATCGAAGAGTTCACTGTCATGTTGGTCTAATCCTTTAGATCATACATCATTTCGACACTTTTTCGGGGCCAAATTCCTTCATGTAAGGCATCAAAATAGGGTTTTAATGCTTTTATGGGAATTTTTAAATTAGTAATTATCAGTGATCTCTTACTTTATGCACCTAATCAAAATAGTGAGTTGAAAAATAATGTCGCTCTAGTTAGCTTTTAGTTATTGGTTAGTTTTAGAGTCATGTGAGAATTTTCTAAAATTAGTTGCTTTCGAAAATCTGAGATAGTAGTAATAAGGGGTTGAACTTCCATTGTAATAGTTAGAATCGAGAAGGAAAAAAAGAGAGTTATTTTCCATTCTCGTGTGTTTGTATGATTTTTAGATCTTGTGAATGAATTAGAGTTTATTGGCTACATCATCCGATATTAGAGAAAGAAGATGGCTGGGAGAGGAAGAGGAAGAACAGGTCTTGCTCATATGCATAGAGATATGCAAAACCTCCAAAGGTAAGTAGGAGATCTTACAAATGTGTTGGCTAGTCAGAGAATAATACAAAGAGAAGTGTTTGATGAGGAGAAAGAGAAAGGAGATGTAGATCAACATATAGAACATGAAGAAGAACATGAAGAGCATGAAGAAGAACAATTAGAGCGCATGAATTTTGAAGAAAGGATGCTTAGGGATCTAGAAAGGAGAAATGATGGGATCAAAATGGAAGTTTCAAAATATGCAGGGAGTCTTAAGCCATAGGAGTTAATAGATTGGTTGAACGCCATGGAATTGTTTTTTGAATGGAAGCCTATGATAGAGGAAAAACAAATGGTGAAATTTACATGCACCAAGTTGAAGGGTCACACCATGATCTCGTGGGATCATGTGCAAAAAGATAGAACACGAAAAGGAAAAGACAAAATTAGGACTTGGAATAAGATGGAAAAGAAATTATAAGAAAATTTTCTATCGTTGGACTATGCCCAGACCCTTTTTCATAGATTTCAAAACTTGAAGCAAAACTTGTCCACTGTGGAGGAACTCACAAACACGTTTTATCCGTTGTCCATTCACCTGGATCACTAGGAAACTGATGAGAAATTGGCTGCAAGGTATGTGAATTGTTTAAAAGTTTCTATTCAATATGAACTGAGCATGCATAGGTTCATAGCATGGAAGAGGCATACCCATTATCCTTAAAGGCCAAGGAAAAATAAAACCAACAATTTCTCAAAGGAATAGAGGAGCAAGGAGGGGTACATCGTCTGCATCACGGGGTGGTTTTAACTATGGCAGAGGAGAATCATCCCAAGGAGCTGAGAAAGAAGAATATACTTGATAAGGTACCCTGAATCAATCACGAGGAAGAGGGTTTTAGAGAGGTAGAGGTTATGGTGGTGGCAGATGAGGACCTTATATATGTTTTAGGTGTGGTGTAGAGGGTCATTGAGCATTTGAATTCCCAAACTATAACATGCAAGAGCCGAAGAAAGGATACCAACCTAGTTTAAACTTGGTCCAAGTTGAAAATGAAGAAGAAGGAGCTAAATTTGAAGTCCCTCCCGATATGGGGGAGAATCTCATGATACAAAGTTCAACGGTGATTCATGAAAAAGAGCAAAGGTAGAGTAGCGACAATGAATATTATTGGATTCAAAAAAATATTTTTCAAAACGGATGCACTTTCGAGGGAAAGGTATGTCAAGTTATTGTTGATAGTGGCAGTTGTGAGAATATGGTTTCCAAAGAGATGGTAGAGAAGTCGAAATTATGCTGTGAAACACATACCCATCCTTATCGAATTGCATGGTTCAAAAAAGGGAATGAAGTCACCATTAATAAAAGATGTTTGATCAAGTTTTCCATTGGTAAGACTTATAAAGATGAAGTCTGATGTGATGTCATTCCGGTGGATGCATGTCATCTGTTATTGGGGAGGCCTTGGCAATATGAAAAAAAAGTCATGCATAATGGAGAAAAGAATACCTACACCTTTTGGAAGGATGGATCAAAAGTCATCTTATTGTCCCTTAAGGATGAGGGGAAAGCTGAGAATATGTTGTTGGAAAGAGAGCTTGTTAAGGAAACAAAAGAAACATGATTATGATATACATTAATACTATATCAATTCCGAGGAAGACATATCAATCTCTACTGAGGTGACCAAGATACTAGAATAATATGTTGATTTTATCCCTAATGAACTACTTGATGATCTTCCACCAAAGAGAGATATTCAACATCACATTCATCTAATCCCAGGATCATATTTGCCTAATCAGGATGCCTATAGGATGAGTCCTACACAACATGCAAAGCTTAACCGACAAGTGAAAAAACTTATAAAAAAAGGTGTTGTAAGAGAAAGCATGAGTCCCTATGCTGTACCGACATTGTTGACTCCCAAAAAGGATAATATGTGGAGGATGTGCACAGATAGGAGAGAAATCAATAAAATTACCATCAAATATCAATTTCCTATACCACGCTTAGACGACATGATGGATGTGTGAGCTGGAGATAAATATTTTAGTAAAATTGATTTGCGGAGTGGATACCACCAGATTCAGAGTCGCGAAGGGGATGAATGAAAAACTGCCTCCAAGACCAGGGATGGACTATATGAATGGATGGTGATGCCATTCGAGTTGTTCAATGCACCTAGTACTTTCATTCAGTTGATGAATATTGTTCTTCGACCCTATATTGGTAAGTTTGTTGTCATTTATTTTGATGGCATCCTAGTTTTCAGTAACAACAAAGAAGACCACTTGTAATATTTAAAAATTATATTGGATGCGTTGAGAAAACATCAACTTTATGGAAACTTGAAGAAATGTAGGTTCCTACAAGAAAGTTTGGTATTTCTGTGTTTTATCATCTCAACAAAAGGAGTCAAGATGGATTTAGAGAAGGTCAGAGCAATTTTGGAGTGGCCTAGTCCTAAGAGCATAATATAGGTAAGAAGTTTTCATGGGATGACCAGCTTTTACTGAAAATTTATTTGAAATTTTAGCAGTATTGTAGCACCCATTACAGATTGCACCAAAAGAAAGACATTTATGTGGATCAATGAAGCCGAGGAAAGTTTTAATTTTTTAAAGGAGAAGGTAACTGAGGAACCTATATTAGCCTTACCGGATTTTGATAAAGTGTTTGAGGTAGACTGTGATGCTTCCCATGTAGGCATTGGAGTTGTAATTAGCCAAGTAAGTAGACCAATTGCATTTTTTAGTGAAAAGTTGAATGAGGTAAGAAATAACTACTCCACATATGATGTATAATTTTATGCAATTGTGCAAGCATTGCGACATTGTATGCATTATTTAGTGCCGAAGGAGTTTGTGTTATTTACTAATCATATTGCATTAAAATATGTAAACATCCAAAATAAATTGAACATTAGACATGCAAAATGGGTCTCTTTCTTACAAGGCTACACCTTTGTCACAAAATACAAATTAGTATGCTAGAATCAAGTTGCAGATGCTTTGAGTCAACACATTGTTCTTTTGAAAACCATGGAAAATCAAGTAATTGGGTTTGTTGCATTAAAATATCTCTATGCGCCTGATAACGATTTTTGGGAGATTGTGGAATAGTTGAAGAATCCAGTCCTTGGGAACATGAATCTTGTTCAGGGTGAATATTTTATGCAATATGGATACCTCTTCAAAGGCAAACAATTGTGCTTTCCAATTGGTTCTATGAGAGAAACTGTTATTAGAGAAATTCACAGTAGTGGTTTGGCACGGCATGTTGGAAAGGATAAGACACTAGCCTTAATTGAAGATAAGTATTACTGGCCAAAGATGGAAAATGATATAACTAGGTATGTGGCACGATGTAGGATTTGTCAAATTTATGAAGGAAACTCACATAACACATGGTTGTATATGCCATTACCAGTGCCCACAGACCCATGGAAATATCCGAGCATGAACTTTGTGTTGGGGATCCCAAACACACAACGAGGTAATGATTCAATTTTTGTGGTTTTTGATAGGTTCTCTAAAATGGCTCATTTCATTGCTTGCAAGAAGACTATTGATGCATCGATGATGGCATAATTGTTTTTTTTCAGAAATTGTTAGATTGCATGGGGTTCCAAAAACTATTACCTCTGATATAGATACTCAGTTCTTGGATCATTTTTGGAGGACTTTATGGAAGAAAGTGGGGATTAAATTACAGTTTAGTAGTTCCTATCACTCCCAAACAAATGGGCAAACCGAGGTAGTAAATTGGAGTTTGGGAAACTTGTTACAGAGCATTGTTGGAGAGAATCCAAAGCAATGGTATTTGGCTTTACCTCAAGAAAAATTCGCCTACAATAGTTCAATGAATAGATCTACAAGTAAATCTCTATTTCAAGTTGTTTACGGTATAAATCTTTTGGGTGTCCTAGATTTGGTGCAGCTACTGCTTGGGGATAGGATCAGTGATGATGGGGAAGCATTTGCAGAATACATTCAATAGTTGCAACAACATGTGAGACAAAAATGCAGGTCGATAATGAACAATTTTTTTTTATAAAAATGCTCACCGAAAATACCAAGTATTCAATGAATGTGATTTTGTGATGGTTTATTTACAGAAAGATTGGTTTCCTAGAGGAACCTACTACAAATTGAAGTATAAGAAAATTGGTCCTTGCACGATTCTCAAGAAAATTAACGACAATGATTATAAGGTCGATTTACCATCTGATATCGATATTTCCCCCGCGTTTAATGTTCTAACTTATATATATTCCATGGGGACGATATGGGTGATGACAATGAGGCAGAGGTGGATTGGAAACAAGCCATTCCGAGCAAGAAAAAGAAAAATATTGTGCATATTTTAGATAAGAATACCCATCATACTTGGCAAGGCCAATACAACCAATATTTGGTCCATTGGGAAGGCGTAGCACCAACATAGAGTACATGGATTACAAAGGGGGGGTTACTGAACCTAGATCTCATTAAGTGGCAACAACTTGAAGATAATGACTTGCAAAATTTGTGTTCTTTTGAACCAGAGGAGAATGATGTAGGGATTTTTTAGGGTCATAACTTTTGACTTGGTTGTCCATTCGGGCTGAAATTATATAGGGAGTTGTGTCTCAAAGATTTCACTGCCATGCCAATCTAACCCTTTAGATCGAAAATTGTGTTGACACTTTTCCGGGGCCAAATTCCTTCATATAAGGCCTCAAATTGGGGTTTTAGTGTTTTTACAAGAATTTTTTTAATTAGTAATTATCAATTATCTCTTAGTTTATGCACCTAATTAGAAAATCAAGTTGAAAAACAATGTCACTCTAGTTAGATTTTTGCTATTGGTCAATTTTAGAGTGATGCGAGAATTTTGTAAAATTAGTTGTTTTCGAAAATATCAGATATTAGTTATAAGGGGTTGAACTTCCATTGTAATAGTCAAGATAGAGAAGAATAAAAGAGAGTTATTTTTCATTCTCATGTGTTTGCATGGATTTTAGATCTCGTGAATGAATCAGAGTTCATTAGCTACATCAATTTAGAACCTTGTAAGAGATTAGATATCTGACGTTTCGAGCATACCCACTGCTCATACTCGGACACGAAAATAGATTTAGGAGAACAAGGTGACCAATTTGTTTGGATTGATGCAGTGATTTATATAAGACAAAGGAATAAAATAAGTCAACTAGGTAAAAGAGAAAAAGGAATTAGGTGTTAAGGTTACATAAATGATTAATTAGTGAAGCCTAAGATTGACATTAGTTAGTTGAGGTGATGATGAGGTCTTATTATGCATATTATTTTTTAAAAAAAAAAAAAAAACATTATAAATAGTAAATAACATTTGATTAAAAGGAAATGGGAAATAGAAATTTGTTCAAAACATTCAACTACACAAAATATTTTAAATGTGTTTTTGTATAAGCACATTAACAAATGTGGATAAAGAAAAACATATTTTAGGATATCTCTTGCCCATTTCTTACCACATTTTTGAATGAATATATGGATGCACACTTTGATGCTAGATGCCATTTCACTTACAAGAAGATATCCTTATTAGTGTTGTTAATTTGCACCTAAAACACATTTGAAGATATTTTGTTTTTTCCCTTGATAAAATATGTATATATGCAAGTTTTCTATATGCCATCAACGAAAGTAATAACAATTTAAGTGGGGGACAAGGAATAGATTTGAAACAAATAAGGCTTACAGTTGTAGTGTCCTTATAAATTTGCCCATTTATTTATTTATTAATTAATTTATTTTATTTTTTTATTTATTATTTTTTAATTATGTATAATTCATGTTGATTGTCATTGTTTTTTTGGCATTTAGTGATAATATAGTTCCAACAAATCCAACAAAATATGTGTTTGATGTCAATAGTTGGTGGATGGTGGTGTTTGGTGCAAGTTTGTGGTGTTTCATTACCAACAATAGAGCGTTGGGTTAGTATTTTACGATAGTATGCATCAAATTTTTCATACTTTGATTTGTTTTTAATTGAAAATTTTGTGATTTAAATGCTTATGTCACATGAGAAGTGTGTCATAAAGTAAGTTATCATGTTGTTGTTAATGTCGAAAATTATGGCCATTTAATCATCTCTATCAACTGAATTAATGTGTACTAGTTGAATCTTTAACAAGTGAACTTAGATTTTTGTTGTAACCAAGAACATATCATGCCAAAACAAATGCCTCTAAAAACTCTACTAAATCATCTTGTACAAAGGCCAAGTTATAGAATGTGGTTACGGGCATATATTTTTTTAAGCTATGATGGTGAGAAAATCATGTTAAATAGTGGTGAGTACCAAAAACCCAAAAAAACTTGGAATATTCAAAATAATATGATTGATTTAATGCTTGTTCTTGTTCAATTTGTGATTTAGTGTCGTTAGTAATCAAGGAAGATGATGTGTCGTAGCCATAGTGAAATTTTAATGAGACCAAATGCAAAAAAAAGGATATTAGCATGGACTCTGAGCTTGTCAAGAAGGAAGATGTAGACAATTGGTAGAGTAGTTGATAGATTATTACTTTTATGATGGTTGTATATTGACCCTTAGTAATTCATTATGCTTAACATTGTAAGAAGTTGTGTGTTTGGTGTAAAATTCACATAAAGTGTAGGAAGCATAAACAACATCATGGTCACTCCAATATACATTGGTATATTGATTTCACAATGTTTAATAGGTAATTTTTCCAAATGTGTTCATGAGTTTTGTGCAAAATTTGTTTATTGTGTCTTGCAATTGTTTTGGTGGCATATATTTTATTAGCCATTTGTTTTTGTGGTTATTTGCAAGAATGCCACTATTGAAATTATCAATGATTAAAAAGATATGGTAATTGTGAATTCATTGCTCTTTTATTGTTGCAGTCATTGTTGAAATGCATGTAAATGGTGCAACATATATGTGCATAATGTAAATTAGATGTTATAGATATCCTAGTTGAAAAACTTGCGAAAAATCATCGACTTTTTAAAAAATCATGATTTTTTCCGGTCGACGAAAAATCGGCTGGAAAAACTCGTGATTTTTTAAAACTTGAATAAGTCACAAATTATTCATAAAAGTCATGATTGTTTTCCTAAAAATCATGACTTTTTCATAAAATTTGTTGGCCAGTCAGTGGAAATCATGGGGATAAAGCAATTTTTTTGATTTTTTTTTTTTCATTTGTGTTTTTCGTTGTTGGAGAAGGAAGTAGAAGGGCTTGAATCGGTCAAGTAGGTACTAGACCCCACCAACATGCAAGATTAATGTTTTTAAAAAAGGGTTTGACAAAAAGCAATGACAAGTAAAAGTTGACATTTCCTTTAGCTTGCCTTTTTATTCTTTTACTTAAATATTTAACATTACCATTAATTGTTTCAGGATGTTTGAGAGTGGTTCCAACCTCATCGGACTTGATATGAAGAAAGTAGAATTTCTTATCCCATTCAAAATCTAACAGACTTAACAGTTTTCAGGATTTCAATATTGGTAGGATTGCAACATTTTCATTGGATTCTATCACGTATGAGGGTATGGTATTGCTATTTAATCAAGAGCACCAATCCCTTTATGTACCTCGATGTTGGTGGTATTGATTGTTGAACTCCTCTGACATGGCCTTGGTAAAAATGTACCTTTCACTCAAACCAAAATCATTGATTAGGCATGTTAATCGTTTTATACCATATTATACAACTTCGATTAGGTAGTTTCATCAAAATTGGGAGGTGTTCACTGATGTCTCTAGAGGATCAAGGTAGAGGAAAAGGGTGATACTAATGATGAGGATCCAAATATAAGTGATGGTAGAACATTGCTTGTCATTTATGTTATTCATTTAAATTTTCTTTCTCATTTATTCATAATTCTTTCTTTCAAAGTTTCAATAATACTTTGGAATTTTTAAAATACTATTTTTTTAATTAAAATTTAAATATTTTATGTAATTTTTAGTAAACCAAGTCATTGAAATCATATCGGTTCGAGTCAATCTGAGTTTGAGTCTGAGTTGGAGTTGACCATCAATCGATTTCAAGGCTGAGTCCAAGTTTTAAAACATTGCATTGTACATCTACCTCATGATTATGAAATACATTTATATATGTGATGTCATTTTGTATTGGTTCTCCACTTTTGAGTCCTTGATTGGAAAACTATAAGGGTTCAGGATTCAATATCAAGTTTGATGTATCATTTTTTATTTGGCATCCACTACATCAAATATATGAGTGCTTTCTCCATACCTAAGTGCCACTGTGTTTATCTGATGTTATTGTTTCTTTATATGTTTAAAATTTTGAAAAAAATGAATATAATTTTTTTGTTTTTTAATGTTTTTCGTGGTTTTCCGATTTTTTGTCGACTTTTTCCGAAACGATGTTTTCCAGACCCTCACCAAATTTTTGCCGATGCTGAATTTTTCAACTTTGATAGATATACTGTTGGAGTTACTTCACACACACTTACGATTTATTTTTCTTAAGGTTATTCCTTGTTTATTAGTCATAATTAGTCATTATCCAGTCTCCTACATTTTAGGGGAGAATATTCCACCTGGAGAATATTCTCTTTTAGTTGACACTTCAGTTTGACTAGTT
>CBVK0101170475.1:0-12807 GCA_900067695.1 Picea abies
TGTGGAAACATATCTTTCATGTGAGTTTGGAAATTTCAGCAAGTACATTTTACTTGGGAAAAGTGCGAACCTCTCTTGGGCGCTAGAGTTCTAGGGTTTAGGCACCCTCTTGTGTGCTAGGGTTTATCTTGGTGGTGAAGGTGTTTCTCTTGAAGAATATAGCAAAGGATTTGGCTGGGTTTTCTTCCCTTCTTGAGAAGGGTTTTCCAGGATACTTCTTGTGTTCTTGTGCATGGTGTTTCTTCTTGTGATCTTGGTTGCTGCAACATTATTGTTTATGGTTAAGTGAAATGCTAAAAATAGAATGAACTTCATGCTTAACCTAGCTTATGAAAAATCAACATGATTTAGAGAAGGCTTGTGAGGAATGGTATATGGACAATTGTAATTTTTAGGAAAACAACTATGTTTGGATTTTATTTGATGACTTTACTCCACCTTATGCGGAGAACATTGTTGCAGGAGTCAAGAGCCAATTATGAGTACTAGTTTTTATCTTGCCTATTCTCCAGTGGTAGTGTGCCTTCCAATTCCACATTTGACCTTTTGCACTTATGTGGACAATTTTTTGGACTAGACTATCTGGAAAGATAAGATGATGAATGTGTTAGTGGGAAAAAAACTCATGACCCTAGTGGAAGGTAAAGAGAAGCATCTTATAGACAAAGGGAAGCTTGAGAAATTTGAGATATGGGGTAGAGAAAGCCATGGCACCGCTTGTAATGTTGATTGCTTACTACATCATCCTACAAATAAGACATTTTAAGAATTTCTACGAAGTTTTTCAAACATTGAGAATCTATATGAAACATTGAATAAGTGTGGTTGTTGTTTCTAGGAACTAGTTCTTCAACCTAAGAATGGCGGAGGGTGAACAAGTCACATACTTTATCGACAAATTACCTTGAATGAGATGTGGGTGTTGTTTCTTAGGAACTAGTTCTTCAACCTAAGAATTGCTGATGGTGGACAATTCATGTACTTGATCAACAAATTGAAAGATATCCAAGATCAATTAGTAATGGTCAATGAAAATGTGCGGAGTAAATTTAATTCTTGAAGTAGTGAATTGTTTACCTTCGTCATACTAGAGTTTTGTAACAAGTCTCACATTGGTTGGAAGAGCAAGCACTCTCTCATTTCATGAGTTGAATGGTTTCCTACTTCAAGAAGAACAAAGACTTACCTACTATAATGCTGAGAACGAAGAGTAAGCGTTTGTTGCTAGAGTAAAGAACACTGAACAAGGTGGGAGTTTGTTTGAGTTTGACCATGCAAAAGCATCGAGATAATTAGCGGAAAAATCCACATCACCAGTGCAACTAAAGTTATAGATGTGAAGAAAATTGAGGACAACTGAAATTTGGGAAGAAAACTTTTGTTGTGTGAAACGAGGACATTTTGCAAAAGAATATTACAAGCAAAAAAGAGATTTGCCCAAGGGAAGATGAAGAAGCACATGAGACACTATGCCAAAAAGGATGGATTGGCAGTGCGGTAGTTAATGCCTAGGTATTTGTTTTATATAAATCATAAAATAATCATCGAGATTGACTTTTTTTTGTGAAACTTCACATACGCATACACATACATACATACATACATACAATAATAATAATAATAATAATTTAATTTTAAGGTCACAACCAAGCTAGACACCAAATTGGTGTATGAGACCCCCTTGTTTGTGGGACAAGGGACCCCCTCCATGCAATGATTTGACTGCTAAAGTCTACAGAGGTGTATATATATATTCTCAAAAGAGGAGCGATGGAGGTAAAGGATGAGGGAGGAGGGGTAGTGGCAGAGCTAGAGTTTATGGTTGAAGGAAGAAATGCATTCATTCCATTGGTTCAATGTGACTTCTCATCTTGGGAGATTATCTCGTGGAGGGTGCAAAGGAGTTGGGGCAAAGAGTGCTGGTAGGATATTTGTTAGGTCCAAAGCCACAACTTTTAAAAATGATGGAATGGATTAGATCATCTCAAACCATAGTTGGTAGAGGCAAGGTCCGTATTTCTTCATTGCACACATGATTTTTTACCCTTTTGTTTGAAAATTAGGTGGATATGGATGCTGTCCACTTAGGGGCTTTAGGGTTACTTGTACAACCCTCGTACGATTCTTTTAACTCAGTGAGAACTATGAAGGACAAGCTCTTCTTATGGGCTTGACTTCTAGGATTGCCATCACATTTTTGGGATCCAAAATTTTTGAGTTTAGTAGGGGATGCATTAGGGGCTTTTTAGGGTTTGGCATTGGAAACCGTAGATTGCTTTGGAACTCCCATATCTTGATTCAAGATTCCATCTCCAAAGGATTTCCCAAGGAGATCATATTTGAGTGGGGTGATTGTAGTAGGAAACAAATGATCAATTATGAAAATCTACCCTTTAGTTGTAGATTATGCCATTTGTAGGATCATCTCTTTTGGGATTGCACACAAAACGATTTGATTCATTCCCTTCAATTCAAAAAACCTAAGTTAGAGGTGGAAGAAGCCTCCCTAGCAGAAAGTTGTTCTAGAGTTGGGGAAACTTGGTGTCGGGGCACACACTTTCTAGTGGAAGAGAGGGCACAAATCCTTTAGTTTCAAGGGAAGGCCAAGATAGATATGGCAACTACGGTTTTGTTCTTAGATCATTGAGGATAGGGAGAGGTCCCCAAAGATGTTGAAAACGTCCTCTCGGAGGTTTGTGGAGTTCCATATTCAAAATTTGATTTGATAGTAATTTCCTCAAGCAGTTTCGAAAGTTTTGTTTTGCCCTTCTCTATTTGAGTCATCACTCTACTTGGTTCGTAGATCGAGAACCCTTACTCTCTAGGAAAGGAGACATTGGAGTTAGCGGTCAATACAACAAGTTCTTCTAAATTACGCTAGGTGAGATCGGGGCCCATATTTGTAGATTGGAAAGAGGTGATATCAGAGCTTTCATTGGATTCCAATAGGTGGTGGGAGGGGCATTAGAGAAGTTTTCATTTCAAATGATTCATGGTGTGCACATGTGAGGACTAGAGGATGTTGAGTTGAAGGGCCAACTTGCAGGTAGAGCATCTCCAACTGTGGCTTTAGGGTATGATAGGTTAGAGTAAGGTTCACTTTCAAAATTGTTGGCAATGAAGTCATCCGGTTAGAGAGTAGTGGTGAGGGTTTTGTGGACGATGTGGTCTCTATGGATGATGAGAAGGATGGGTCATGTTCAGAAGCAGAAGTAGCCATCCTTAGTTTAGGCATAGATTCTCCATCAAATAATACATTGGGTTCTTTTTTGTTGGTTTCAAAAAGTGTTTACAATGCCATCTTCCTCCAGGGTAAAGCATCCATATGTAGGTTGACAAAGGCATAGGAAGTAGTACTTCCTCAGGAGTTGTCGTCAAATTCTTTGGGAGCATCTTCTTCTCTAGATCTTGTGGCCATGGATTTAGTGGCTTTAGTAATACAAGTAAACAAGGTATTTATTTAAAAGTGATAATAGATTCCGATGTTTTGTTGGCTTCTCCGCCCAGTTCATGCACTCAGAGCTTGAGGCACTATGGATGGAGATAGAAGAAATATGTGCAGAGACTTATTATGTCGTGTCTCACTACCTTATGGGAAATGACTAATGACATATATCTTGTTGTGGAACTGTTGATTTCATTAGTTGATTTGATGATCATATGTGGACTTATGGTGATTTGGCTCTCTGAAGCTGTGAAAATGTGGAGAAGGTAGTCTTTTTGATAATATTAACTAACCAAACCTTCATGCTTGTGATCATATTCTATGCTCTTCGGAGCGGACTCTTTGTAATAGCTCTTACGAGCGTTTCTTTTGATTAATGAACAATCCTAACTTTTTTCCTTGGAATATATATATATATATATATATATATTTGGAGAAATAAATTCCCCTCGCTCTCATTTGTATTAAGCATTTAGAGTGAGGAAGTTGATACCTTGCTAGTGCATCATGGATTCCCCCCCTCTCCCCTGGCTTTCAGGATGGATGACAATAATACGATATTAACCGCCAACGACAATAGTGGTTGGTAACCTCACAGTACTCTGTAGGAATAGATCCTGTGACCTCCATAGGTTTTACGCCTTAGCAGAAAGGGTCAGACCAAGCTACCACTTTGTTGAAATCACAAACAAAAAGAGGGGATCAAATGGCCCAAAAACCTGCAGTAAAAAGAGAAAAAACCAGCACTAAAGAAGAGTGCTAAAGCTGAACCAAAAGTGCACTAGAGAGAGAAAGATGCCCAAGCATGAGCGCTCTACAATGAGATGCACAAATGCACATAAAAAGGAAAATATGCCAATCACAAGTAGTGCCCATAGGCTTAAACACTTGTGTTAGAGAGCCTTAGCTCACTAATTAAAAAAGATGATTTACAGATCAGTACTCAAGTATAGGGCATCCTCCCAAGAGGGGTTATGGGCCCACATAACTAGGACACACTCTCCAAGAGGGTTATTTAGGCTACATGTCAAAGTTGACTAGGTTGACCTTAACCATTAACTGAGTAATATAATAAATGATCACATTAATGTCCAGCCAATCAGATTATTGACACAAAAGAGTTGGCTGTAGCTGAATGTGAGGATTACGCCATTCTCAACACCACCCTTTAAGATGAACAGAGAGATTGTTATCACGTAAATCTGCATCAAGAAGAAAGAACAGATCGGGGTGATAATTATAGGTTAGCCCTATCACTGCCAGATGCCTCTGTTCAGGCTGGTGCTTTTCCAGCAACAGGGGGATAAGGTTCTTGTATGCTGTTATTTCTGTGTATAGACTTGGAATAAATGAGCATACTAAGCTGCCCTCAAGTGCCTAGAAAGCACCCGAGAACATGGTAAAAACAGTAAATAAAATTGCATAAGGTGGGATTAGTTTCTTTAATCAAGTTTTCAGAAAAATCCTTAGAAAGAGGCAGTGGAAACTATCTTGCCATATTGTGTATAGAAATTTCATCAAATATGACATCTGTATTGGAAGGATCATATAGACAATATACCAAAATATTGGTCCATGTGCTTGATCGAAAAATCCTGAAATGTTAAACTGATGAAGTCATACCTTGATCAAGGGTTTGGCACAATAGATTGAACCCAGATGCATAATGCATGGTTACACGTGCACTGTAAACTGTGTCTGCAGTATCATCTAGAAGATCACGGTCGCATATTGTTACTCTTGCAATTTCTTCAATCCCTTGAAGACAAGTCAAGCAAGACTTGAAGACACAACTGTTCATATGATATCCATTGCATATAGAGTTATTCTGCATCAAATCTGCCCAAGTATAAGTAGCCCTATTGAATATGGCAAAGAGGCATTTTGAGGTCATTAGGTTCAGCAAAGGAGAAGGCTTCGTAAAATCTTCAAAAAATCTATTGTATAGACCCATGAAGGAAATAGTACGGCTCTTCCAAGAAATCTGCGGTGCACTATTTTTGTAATGGGGCAGCACAAGCCTTTTCCAAAAAACATGCAGCCCAAGATAAAGTATTGCTGTAAAAATGAACAAGAAGATAGTGCTGGATTTTAAAGAGAGGGAAAAACCTTAGGAAAGCCTTAGAGATGATCAAGAAACCCTGAATTCATGCTCTTTAGGGCAATGCATCTAGCCAAAAATCTCCCGATTACCTGTAGAACAAATCAGATCTGGAAAACCTAGTTCCACAGTACTTAGGGCAACACTGCTAGCCAAAAAATCTCCAAAACGCTGCTGCTGAAAAATCAGATCTGTACACCTTAGTTCTGTAGTGACAAAAATGTGATGCCACCAGCCAAAAGTCTCCAAACTGTTGTTGAAAATAAGTTCTGGAAACCCTAGTTCGGCTGTCAAAAAAAAATTAATGCTACTGGTCAAAAGTATTGAAAACAGCTGCTGAAAAACGCTGAAACAAATCAGCAAGTAAACCCTAATGCTCGCCACACCAATCTATGGGCAACATCCCTGTAATTAGTGTAGAAGACTGGGATAAACAGCCCTAATAAAGTGCCTTTCCAGCCAGCAAAACACAATGAAACAGCTCCGATATTCCTCTGGTTAGGGTTTCTTCCACATGCCAAGTCTGATCACAGAAATATCAGCTTGAAAAGCCAAGAAAAAAACCCTAAAAGCAACAGCGAAATGAGCAGACAAGGTTCATACCTGTTCTGATACCATGTTGAGATTACAAAAAGAAAAATGGGGATTTAATGGAACCAAACGCCGACCCAAAAACCTGCAATGAAAAGAGAAAAAAACAGTGCTAAAGAGTCGTGCAAAGGCTGAACCAAAAGTGCTATAGAGAGAGAAAGATGCCCATTGCCCAAGCATGATTGCGCTACACATGAGATGCACAATTGCACATAGAAGAGAAAATATGCCAACCACAAGAGAATGCCAAAGATGTAGGGCCTGTAGGCTTAAAACATTTGTATCAGAGAGCCTTAGCTCAATTGTAATGTCCCCCATTAACAACAACCTAGAAAGTTTGCTTTGATAGCATAGAGTAACGTACCCAGCCCTAAGCTGAGTAGCACTACATAAATTTTCTTCTTTCGATTCCAATTCTAGCAGCGGAAATATCTCATTGAAACAATTGTGTGTGCAACCAGCCTTATGCTGCGCATGACAACTGTCTCCCATTCACGCGCGTGCGACAACTGTTTTCCAGCGTGCGTGACGATTCACGCTTCGGGCTGGAATCCCGTTGCCATTACAACCAAAATTTGACTAACATGTAAATTTATTAATTCCCATGCCATGCATAAGCAACAATTATGCAAACCAACAATAACATGCACAACCATGCATAATTATGTACGAATTCAGCAAATAGAAATAACGTAAACATAAACACGAGAAGCAACATGTAAACACACATAAAAGAACACTTATCTTGCTATAAATCACCAACTGCGTGCAGACCTCATACGTTCCTCTCAGCTGTAGACTCTGCTGTTCATACAGTCTCAAGTTTCAACAACAGGTCACCCACGAGCTGGGGCTATGACTCCAGCAGGGCAAAGGCTCCTAAGCCAACTAAGGTCTAACCCACAGCATAAAACAACACAGGCTCATGCACCTACTCCAGCAACAGTTCCTAGCTCACAACCTCTCATTCCCCATAGCTTGTCCCACCCAAGGAAATGTACCCCCTTCTCTGGTCAATAGTCCTTCGGGCTGTCCCACTTCCCTTCTTGGGCTTCAATAACAAGTTGGTCAGAAAGTCTCAGAGCTTTGTAGCACTTGGAACACAAGGTTGTTCAAGGAGTTACAACACCCACTAGCCTATACATAGGGAAAACTATTCCCAACTACTTTCTCACCTAGAGATAATGCTCCATAGGCTTGACAACCTGCTTCTTCAACCCAAACCACCAAGGATTTACTGGGTAACAATTAGCTTCAGCTTCAACTTACACTCTCCAGCGAAGGTATGGATGATGGATGTAAGGGTGAGTGAAAAATGGGAAGAATGATGAATGATGGAATTACACTAAGTTCCCCACATTATATTTCATGTTCCTATCTTGACACTTGTCACTCTAGGAAATGCCTTTGACTCCACTTGATAATTTGTTCTTCCTTGGGAACTTATGATAAAATTATAACGTAAGGCTTATGACTTAGGAATAATATTATTTTATTCCTTGGCTTAAGCCCCCATGACTTGGCCCCTTTTCCATAGCCCCCTTTCCCTCTCGTGGAGTCGTAGCCCCCCATACTCTTTCGTCTGACTTGGTTTGCAGCAGTGATGTATTTTATTAACAAAAACGAGTGTGATTATATAATACATTTGTTAGGCACGCTGGCCTAATCACACAGGCACTCTAGCCTCAAAATGTATATACACAAAGGCACTCTGGCCCCAAAACATCCTGGCTCACCATCCTATAAAGCATATGTACATTTACAACTTGGGGTTCGTCCTAGGGGTATTACATTTCCCTCCCCCTTATTTATGCACTGTCCTTAGTGCATTATATACACATGTGCAATAAAAAATCTTCAAAAAGATGCAGGTACTCTTCCCGCATGGCATCCTCATGTTCCCATGTTGCATCCTCAGGACCGTAATAGGTCCACTGGACCTTTACCAGTCCTATTGCTTGATTTTGGAACAACTTGACTTTCCGGTCCAATATGCACATTGACTGAACTCGAAAGTCTCCTTGCTCCACCTGGATCACATTCCAATCAATTGCATGATTAACATCATACACATACTTTTGACGCAAAGATACATGAAACACATTATGAATGCGCATGGATGCAGGCAGTGCAAGCATGTATGCAACAGGATCAAGCCTTTCAAGGATCTCAAATGGTCCACAATATCTTGCTGCCAGCTTTGGACAGCTCCCCAATCTTAGTGAACTCTTCTTAGCCTTCACTTTTAAGAAGACATGCTCGCCAACTTTAAACTCTGTGCGTTTTGCCTTTGTCCGCATAACTCTTTTGTTTGTCTTGAGCAGCCTTCAAATTTTGCTTAATTTTCACCATCTGCTCTTCCATTTCTCTAAGCAATTCTGGCCCAACCACTGCTCTGTCTGCTGGGTTGTTCCAGCTCACTGGTATGTTGCACTTTTGGCCATATAATGCTTCAAATGGGCTCATCCTCAAAGATGCTCGATACTCATTATTATATGCAAACTCAACTAAATGTAAATATTCTTCTCATTCTGAAGGTTTATCTATCACATACATCCTCAACATATCCTCAATCACTTGATTGACCCTTTCTGTTTGCCCATCTAACTCTGGATGTTACACTGTGCTAAAAATCAGATTTGTCCCAAATCCTTTCCAAAAGTTGGATGTGAACTTGGGATCTCTATCAGAAACAATTGCCTTAGGCACACCATGCCTTGCAATTTCTCTCATATAAATCTCTGCAATGTTAGCAACCTTATGAGTGAGCTTCACTGGAATAAAATGGGCAGCTTTAGTAAGCTTATCCACCACCACCATGATGGAATCATGTTGCTTGGTATTTTTAAGAAACTTAATGATGAAATCCATTGTTACAACTTCCCATTTCCACTCAGGAATGAGAAAATACTATAGCAAACTAGTTGGGTGTCTATGTTCAACCACATTCGAAACATCTGACTATATAATCACTTTCTTCATAACTGAACAATAATATTATTTCTTGACAACCGCAATTGTCTTTAGGTAGCCTGAGTGCCCAACATAAGACACATTATGCATTTCTTTTAAGATCATATTTTTCAACTCCTGAAAATTTGGCACATAAACTATGCCCTTGTATATGAGGATTCCATCATCTTTTAACTCAAAATATTCAATTTTCTGTTGCAAAATACCTCGCTATAATTTTGTCTTTATTTCTGCATAGTGTTGATATGAGTTTGCAACCTCTAAAATTATGTCTTTCAGATTTGATTTGTACATGGTAATGGTTGTAACATGCATCTCATGCACTCTCCTACTGAGCGTATCAACTGCCTTGTTCTTTTTACCCTTGATATGCTTTGTATCAAAGTCATACTCATTGATAAATTCTAACTATTTGTTTTTCTTGACATTTAAAGTTGGTTGTCCAAACAAATATTTCAAACCACAATGGTCTGTCCTCAATTCAAATATTTTCTCCATGAGATAGTGCCTCCAAATATTCAAGGCATGCACTATGGCTTCCAATTCTAAATCATGAATGGCTTAGCATCTCTAGTGCTCTTTCATTTTCTGTTAGCACTAAAATCTACCTATCCATTTTTTTTGGTTTGAAGTTCCACCAAAATTGCACAGAGTTGATTAGCCTCCTATCACTCTCAATCTCATTTTTAATATTTTTTGTGGAATATATTCATGATTCGGTAGAAAAATATGTGAACCTTGTAAAATGCGCTACCGTTAGAGCTGAGCTTATTTTGATAGTGAAACCCCGCCTTTTATTTTAAATTTTATACACAGTTTTTTTAACTACTTTTATCAAAATATTGGGCTTTGTGGTCAACAGACGCAATCTCCAATGGGCGACGCTACCGAATGTGCATAATTTTTACTCCAAGTCATCGACGAGCACAAATCCAAGGGACATAGGTGAGCCCACACTAACTCCTTCTATCACCATTCCAAATATCAACGAACTAAGCATCAAGCTCATCAAATGATGAGAGCACCCAACCCAAATCTGAAGAGCCAACTCTTAATTGTGGAATGAGAAGACTTATATGCGAATGAAACAAATCGACAGTTTTTTGTTAATTTTATTAATATTATTGGGCTTTGAGAGGTTTATTTATGCTCTGAGGCATTTATAGTTGGCTTATTTACATTTCTGTTTTATTAAAAATACTGGATGCTCTTATCCAATCTCCAATTTGGACCTGGAAGTCAAACCTAAGCCACAAATGAGGTCATACTTAATATACCAATCATCAACCAAGAGCTCAAGCACCAAAGAAAGCACTTATGCCAAGCACCCACATGTCTATAGCTAATGCACTGCACGGCAAGAAAATTATCAATAGAGTGTTAATATACTATGCAAAACTTTTTTCGGGTAGTTTGCATGTGGGATAATCCTTGTTGCATGCACCAAATATTAAAGCACCCGAGACCATGAGCCATGTATCAGGATGTCCCATGGATCAAGGCATCGAAATTGCACACACATAAAGCGCCGAGGGTGTCAAAGAGAAATCCTATTACGAAGAGCTCGATTCAGAGTCCAAATGCCAAGTGACCGACAATGCCAAGCTTGAAGGACCAAGAGGAGGGTATAAATGGTGAGAATGCAAAGAAAAATGCTAAATCTAAACATCAACAGTCACCTCCATTTCACCTTCGAATGTAGATGGAAGTATGACCAATGGTGAGACATAGAAAGGTGAAAAATTGTTTGTAGAATCTCATGATGATCGAGAGTCTCAACAGAAAGGAAAATAGTTGTTTTCAAGATAGCATCAAAGTTTGCAGTCCATAATAGAGCTCTGATATACTCGTTAATGTTTTTCAAATATTGTCACGAAGTCGAAAGAAACTAATCTGCAGAGAAGTATATTTGTCTTCATCAATATAAGGGTATAAACCATGCCAAGTGATAGTGAACCCAAATATAGATATAGCTGGGCGTCCAAAACCGTATTCACTTCTAGCCTTCTTGACATGGAAATTAGCATGCATAGGCCCAATTTTAATGTTTTCTTCTCTGTATGTTTGCGATGGATGAATATTTTAATGGGTTTCCATTGTGCATCGACGGTGGACTTGAGGTTACAATGACACATAAGTTGCATCATGTCAATGTTGGTGCATGTCTTGTTCCTCATTCTACGTTTCAAGGTGTTGATTGCACTAGTATTTTTCTCCTGTGTTTTCTTTGCTATGGTTCTAATCCTAAAAGAAACCTTTAATCCTGATGTTGTTGGGATGTCCCTATCAATTTCTATTGAAGAAAACACTCAATCTCCACCAGTACCAGATGAGGTGAAATAGTGGCTCGAAATAGTAGTAAGAGCTTATTGAATGATCAAACCCAGATAGGAAGATGGATATCTCATATTTTCAGGCAAACAATTAGCAGTCAAGAGATAGATCTTATCATTTCCAGATTATCAAGGATTTAGTCACATATTCAAGTAACATTGAGCATTGAAATGGATAGGTGGCAAAGAAACTTTCCAATATAATATTACAAGGAGATGAATATTTTTTTAGGAAACAACTCCACATTTCCATATTTTTTTGCAGCAAATCCAAAAACTACACATCATCTTCAAATTTTCCAGACAAAGTATTTGACAAGTGGCAGGGTACCTGGAAGCAAGGATCAACAATAAAAGCTAGGGGAGATCGATCTAGCATCTTCAAGGAGCAGATCCAGATTTCCAAATAGAGAGTTTCAAATTTCTTGTGGTAGCTCGATATTTATTGGGATTAATGATGAACATTTATTACTAAAAACCTGTAACAGTTGATTAATTTTATTCATATATATATTTACAAAATTAGAATGGGAAGGGAAGCCTCCTCTTGGAAGGAAGCAGGGGATTGAGTGAGAGGAGGAGGTAGTAGTAGGCATGTAAATGGCAATTTTAAAGTTTCAAGTCTGCAACATCTTGTGGGAATTAGGCATCCAAATGCTCAGATCATTTTTTCCATGTCATTCATATTTGCTTTCTTATTTGAATGTAATTGAAGTTTTTGCAAAACATTGAATTCTTCTTAGATTAATCTTTAATGATGGTAAACATTTGTTGTTTCATTACCCGTGTCTTGGGATTTTTATTCAAATATTTTTTTTCAAGTTTGAAATGATATTTTGCGCTTGTAAATATTCTGCACATGAGTAAACAGATTGTGAACTTATGTTATGTTTTCTCCTTCATCCCTCTTATATCTTATTACTACCTGTCTAATTTATTAGTGTGAATACTCCTGACTAAGAAAGAGGCTGCTAATATTTTAAAATATAAAATAAAAGAATTAAAACTAGATCTACAACCCTCCATCCTTTTCAACCACCTGATCCATAAACCAACCGTGATTCAAACAAAACATTGCAACAACTAAGATGTGCTAGGCATGGCCTCTTGACAGTCAGAGAGAATCTTCTAGTGCTAATAACTTCCTTGATTTGTAGTATACCACATGCCCATTCTGGCTAAGGACTCCACCAAGCCCTTCGATAACACCACACCCACAACCATACAACATCAGGTGGCTTTGCCAGGGATGAGATCTTCGTGTTAGCCAATAGTGTCGATTGTCATACGACATCCATTCCTTCAAGGATGAGGTATTATGTGATGTTTTCCCACTGGATGTCTTTGATGTTCTCTTGGGCCAA
>CBVK0101170481.1:0-10439 GCA_900067695.1 Picea abies
CGTTAGGATTTTTATAATCCTAGGGAATCTTATGATTCCTGGGTAGATCTTGAAGGTTTGGTAAGGACGGTCTGTCAGAGTACCATGTGGTAGCTCCATTAGAATTTTATATCCTAGGGAATCTTATAATTCCTGGGAAGATCCCTAAGGACTGTCAGAGTACCACAAAATGTTGTTATTACACATGCCTCATTTTCTTGCTATATGATGATGTTATCTCATCCTCGTGTTGATGATGTTGTTTCTCCAACCTCATGCTCTGATGATGTTGTTGCTCTGGACTAGTGTTGTGATGATGATTTTTCTCCATCCTCGTGGTGTTGATGATGATGTTGTTATATCTTTTATGCTAATTGATGTTGATGTTTCAGATCCCAGCTCCATGCTGTGAACAATGATGATGATGTTATTCCAACTCCATGATGTGAATGATGGCAATGATGATTCTCTAGCCCCATGCTGTAAATGATGATGTTATTGATGATGAGAACAAATTTTGATGATTTATAGATATGCTATTCAGTGTTCCATATGCTATTAATGTTGCTTCCCTCACTCTTTCCTAATGATGTTGTAGAATACCCTTCTTGTTAATGGGGAGTGTTGAAATATTGTAATTGCGAAGAATATTCTACTTATTATTGAGTTATTATATTATAGATCAATCCCCTTTTATGGATTTATCATGTCAGGCTTGTATAAGACCAAATTCCCTTTTGTGGATTGGTCAAATCCTAATTAAGTGAGGCTAATTGAGAAGCCGACCCCCAAGGATAATTAAAGTGATTTTAGCCACTAGTTGGAGAAGTCGGCCCTGCCTAATGAAGAGACACAACCCTAGCACTCCTCACATAGTATAAATAAGTGAGGCTAACACCTCATTCACACACTCACTCAAGTCACTCATCTAGTGCACAAGTTTGAAGGAAGTTGTAGTTGTCTGAAGAAGGAGAGAGATGCACATTGTTCAGTCTTGGATATTCTCTAGTGTTTAGTTTATTATCTTGGCATTATCTTGGAAATATATATCAAGGAAGTTTTTGTTGGTTTTTCTCCCCCATGAGGGTTTCCCAAGATAAATTCTATGTACCTTTTGATTGTGTTTCTTTCAGTGATCCTACTTATGCTATTATTGTATGGTAAATTGAAAAGAACTTAATAACAACTCTAAATTTAAAAGTAAGTACTCCCGTAGTTATTTGAGAACTTATTTGTAAAAAATGTTGATAAATGGTTAGTAATGGATCTGGTTAGTTTGTTGCAAGTATGAAATTTATTTTCCCCTTATTTCATCCATATACAAGTGCTATGGTGAAATGAAAAGAGATGTTTAAAGAGACAATTTTTTTAAAGAGTTTATTGTTGTTGAAAACAATTTGTGGTGTCATAAATTGCAATGGATATTGTGGTTTTACATGTTTACTGTTGTCATTAGACCATATTATCACTTTACATGTCTATTTGTACATTCTGGAAGGGTTTTACTACAATATTGATTATAAAATAATAGTGGGTCAAACTCATAAAAATGATGGTTCTTGTATACAGAAAGATGACTTGGATTTGGTCCTGAACTTGCTTCAAAAGTTTATTGGTTTAAAATACTTGTTTTTCTTGTGAAAAGAGTGCATTTGAGCCCGTCACTATTCTTTTACACTTGGTGTTATCTCTCCCTATTTAAATAAATTTGACTTGAGTCTATAATCCCATGGTCATGTGCCATTATTCCTCCCAACTTTTTTGAAGGGGTGACTCAAAATATATGGTTCATATTGATATGTTGCTCTCATACTAAGCTTATACTATGTTAATTTTATAACAAAATCATAGTTCGAAAAATGTGAGTTGCCACATCTTATGGATGATATTTACCAAGGAAAATGATATTGGTTTGCAATACATGACAATTGTAGTTTATTCACACAACATTATGGATATTGGGAATGCCATGGATGTTTTACTTAACCCAAGTCAATAATAATAAATTTAATGCTATTGGTTGATATTTGCATTGGGTTTATTTGGGTAATGTGTGCAAATTTATTAAAGGAACATAATGAGATTAAATGATCGAGTTAGATCATAAGTGGTTTTTACATGAAATTTTGCACATCATCCCCTCATTATTTATCACTTTTCATAAGTATATTCCTTCTATCATTTGTACCAACCATTCATAATTTCATTTTCCATATATTTCTCATCTTATCCTTGTTCATGTTTTAAATATACATTGAATTGTTCATATACATAGTGATATTCAAGAGGATTTAAGTTTCAGATTAAGGAAATTGGAAGTGAATAAGGTTGGTGATGAATGAGTTTTGGTATTTTTCTTCCATTTTATATACTATTCCTGTTTCATTTCTCCATTCTATACTTGATTTACCATGTTGTATTCAAAGCCATAATTAAAACATATTTAACAATTTTTGTAATGAATGTTTATCATGTTGTGTCTTGTATTATACTTTAAAGATTTTAGACTTATTGAAATGGAAATGGAAATAGATGAGTTTATTTAGCATGAGAAGCAGAGGGAGTAACAAAGGTAATAGAGGAGGAAGATGAAGAAGGCCTAATATGTTTTGGCAGGAAGGGAGGCACAAGAGGATACAATTCTCTATCCATTTTGATGCAGATTCATATGAGTTCAACCAGTTGGTGCAAATTAGTTACCTAAATTTTGGTGGACAACCATCCTTATCTCAACCCCATGATTGTTGGAAATATTTTTTTAATTGATTTCAAAGACAAGGGGAGACTACATATGTCCAAGATAAAGATTGAAAGATAGATATTTTTGGAAATATTTTTTTTGAATTTTTTATGCTCAGTTTGGATACCCTATATTTGAAGGCATTTTTACTCTAAAAACCTATCTCAAATGGGAGCATAGGTTAAATGGTTGGAAATATTATTTGGATACCTTTCCAATGGTATATGTAACTCCCTCTACATCCTTAGGAATGAGAAGATATGCATTTTTTTGTTAGACAACCCAGCAAAAAGTTCAGGTCGGCCCAACCAGTCTTTATAGGTCATCCTTAAAAGTGAGCATATAAACACTATAAATACAGGAAAAATGTGCGCATTTGAAGAGATATCAAGCAATAACATCAAGTATGAGGTGCACATAAGAGACCTGAGGTGTGAAAGAGAATCTAGGGAGTATTCTTGGGGTCTAAATGTGCAAGAGGAGTTTTCTTGGAGTTGTAAGGGTGCACTATGAAGGACTAAGGTCTATGACATTGTAAAGTGCATTGGTTTGAGGTTGTGATGCTGCAATATGAATTTATATTATGGGAATGATGTTATGATGTTCGCTAGGGTATGAAGGATAAATATGACTAGGGTTTGATTCTATGTCTAGGGTATGAAGCAAATAGAGGCTATGGAAAATGGAAGTTAAGGGTATGATGGTGATATGAAATACATGAAATCTGAAGCATACAGGTGAAGTCAAAAGTACTATGTGTATGAATATATTTGGTTGGTTTCTATAGAGGTATTACTGAGTTGGTTCTTAAGTGAGGAAATTGGTGTCTCCAATAGGTCGGTGCCTACACAATATCTTGTTGAGTTTGTGCTCAACTGAGGAGATTGATATATCTAGTAGGTTGGTGCCTACACAATATCCTGTTGAGTTGGTGCTCATATGAGGAGATTGATGTCTCCAGTAGGTTGGTGCCTACAAAATATCTTGCTAATTTGGTACCCAACTAAGGAGATTGGTGTGTCTAGTAGGTTGGTGCCTATAATATTTGTAACAATAGGTTGGTGCCTATAGTCATTTATAGAGATAAGTTTTTTGTGGTTTTATCCCATAAGGGTTTCCAAGTTAAACTCTATGTACAGTGATTTGATTTTACATGCATTTACCGATTTAAAGTTAATGAATGATTCATGAATTCTCAATTAAAGTAAAAAAGAATCTTATACTAATTCACCCCCACCTCAGTATAAGAATAAGTTCAACAATTGGTATTAGAGTGAGGTTCCTTCTGAAATAGTTTAACCACTAGAAGGTAGGTCTCGAGAACATATAGATTATGAGGAAGGTCTCCCTACAAACATATCTTTTTTTTTTAATGGAACAAACTATGCATCAGAAAGTATAAGAATGAAGACATATTTGATGGCCCTTGGGTTTGATATTTGAGAATCAATCATAATAGGTTATATAGATGAAGTTGGGAAGGATTCAAGTGAAAAAAATGCAAAAACAATATATGTCATCTTGACTGGCCTATATGATTCTAAGATTGTCAAGATAATGAAGTGTACATCAACTAAACATATTAGGGACAAGCTACAAACCATTTATGAAGAGAGATCCAATAATTGTTTTAGTTGTGAATCAAAGATAGAAGAAGCACAATTTGTGAGAAAGCTAAAAGAAGGACTTGAAAAATACAAAGGTAAGCTACCTTTAAATGCTTTGATTGTGGTAGAATAGGACATTTTTCTTCTAAGTGTCCATGTACAGAAAGGGAAGATATTGATGATAAAGAATAATATCTTTCCATAACCATGGAAACAAAGTCCGTTGATGAAGAAAATAAAGATAATCAGAAACAAAATCCATATTCAAAAGAAGAAGATCCTGATACTGTAGGGCATGTCACTTGTTGTCCTTACATAACTAGCAACACCCTTCAAAAACTGACTAAATCTTGAGTTGAAGGTTGTGTTTTAGCTATCATATTCTGATATGTTCCTCGTAACACTGTAGGGTGGAACTTAAGGATATAAAAACAATGAAACTTTAACTTTAAACTATTTTGATCAAATTTGATCGATGTAATGTAAATAGGTTTGATTTTAATGTTCTTATGATAAACATGGATGGATTAAATGTACAATTACACGACGCAACCAATGTTATTGGTTCACATGGTTGTGAAATGTTGAACTTGATGTATACATATGTTTTAAATGCATTAATTTTTAGATGATACTAATGGTTTTCCTACTGTGACAGAGAAGCCACATGTGTACAATGATGTGGGATTTCGTCAACACTGCATGGAATTTGGATTGATTTTGAATATTATAATATGTGATGTGGTTAATGATATGTTTTAATTTATGATTATGGAAGTATTTAATCCATCCATTTTAGTGTGTACAGGAAAAAATAATATTATTGCCAACCAGTCCACACAAGTAATGGGGTTCAATGGAAGTGTACATGGTATCACCAGAAGAGGAGGAACAACATTCATGTTTCCACCTACTAGCATTCCTTTCCATGATCTGGGTTGAAAAGCTCGTGATGATTTTACCCAAAGGTTGCACATTTCCATGAGAGTAGGTCACATATATAGTCACTCATGAGGTTTAGCATAGGGGAATGCAATAAGGTGGCATCCTTATTCCTTAATGACCATTATTCTTTCAACAAAGTAGTGACAAGTTCAGTTAACATGGTCTCAACAGTTGCACCATGTTAACATGGTCTTAACATGGTCTTTCTTTCTCCCACCAAAGAAAGTTGGATGCTTGAAGGGAATGTGTGAACATGACACCCTTGGTACTTATTGAAAGGTAAATTTTGAAGGGCATGCAGAAGCATGGCACCCTTGGTATCGATTATAGTTGTTAAGTATACATGAAAAGAGGGTTGGATAAGCATGCGAATTTTATTTAGTTTGGGAAAATTTAAAATGTTTGGTTGATTAATTGATTGAGCATATAGGTTATTACATGTCATAATTAAAATAAATAAATATTTCATTTAAAATTAATTGAATATAGTTGCATTAATATATGTGCATGAAATAGAAAAAAAGTAATTTTAATTAACTAGAAATTAATTACTAGTACACCCATAAATCAAAGAGAAGAAAGAGGAAAAATGAATTCAAATTCAAATAGAAGAGTGGGAAAAGAAAATTGGATAGATATTAAAGAGAGTTAACAAAAAAAATAAAAGTGACTAAATGTGCACCCACTCAAATAGGAAGAGAGGAGAAGATCAAGGGAACATCTAGGAGTAAAAATAAAAAGTGTAGTAGTTGGGTGAGGAATAATTATTATTTTGTATTTTTAAATAAGGATTTACTTGTGCACTTGTGAATGTGAGTGAACACGGGTGGATGAATAACAGGTAATTAGTAAATTAAAAATTACATTTTTGCATGAGATGCACAAGTTTCTTGAGCCACAAAGCCTATAAAATGAAGGTTTGAACTAGAGAGAATGCACTTTTATGCACCATAATGATGTATGGTTGTTGTAATGTTAAACCTTATTTTAGTGATTGTTGATGAGTTTGGTCTATTGGAGAGTGACGTTCTTGAGGTGGGGATTTTCTCTCAAGATTAACAACTCCACTTTGTTGACACCCAAGGTTTTGGGGGAGTTTCTTGCATTCCACAAGTGAATATTGCACGCATTCCCACGAAGATACACTGTGCAACTCTCTGAAGGATTAGAAACAACACCGACCAAAGGAATATCACATGTTTCAATACAATTTTGTACTGCGAGAAAAGAATAAAAAAGATCACTTGCAACAAATCTGAGCGTGTCTTTGGTAATATTTTGTAAATGATTTATTTAACAAGATGAAGGATCATGGGAAAAGATAAAAATGTGTTGGAAAGTTAGTTAGGATTTCCATGCTCCAGGAAAATTCAGGGGATGGACATGGACACAAAAAGCGTGTGGATATTTCGTTCACTGAAGATAGTGGAATAAATAAATCTGAAAGAGAGATCAAATGAATTGTAACAGAGAGTCAATTGAAACAACAATAGAGGGTTCCATGTCCATTTTTTTCTAAGACTTACATGAGTCTATAATAGAGGCAGAGTTGTCTATGAATGAATAAATGAGTCTAAAGCGCATATTACAAGCTTGCGTGATGAATGTTGTATGAATCTAGAGCACATGATGCGGATATTTGTTATGGGTTTTTGTATCTGAATTCCTTTGAAGATAATGAATGAAATGGGAAGCTCTTTTCTCTCTACAATTTTATGTGTGTTATGGTTTGAATGTATATCTTCTTTAATTTCTAATGCATCATACTCTATTATATAGTGATGAATGAATGAATGCATTTATACCCGAGAGGTTTTCCTGTGAGTGTTATCCATTTTCATCCAATACAAGACTAATGGTATTTGTGATTCTCATGACATATTGGTTGAGACCTTATGCGGTCCTAAAGATTGAATATGTCAGTGCCTTGGGGTTTTTTTGGTCAAATCTTGATGAACCCTAGGTCTTAAACCCCCCAATGAGAGAGTGTAAAGAGCCAAAAAATGGTTTCGTTGCTAGGACCTGGAGGTTTGAGAGAGTGTAAAGAGCCAAAAAATGGTTTCGTTGCTAGGACCTGGAGGTTTTGTATTGCATATTGAAGGGAAAGAATAAGGTGGAATCCTTCTAGAGAGAAAATATAAGACTGGTTATTTGAGAAGGAAGATGAGTTTTCACGATGAGAAACCAAGAACTTGCTAACCAACATTGAAAGCTGGAAACAAAGGTATATCTATAAATATTTTCATGAAGTTTTCTTTTCTGAGTTTCCTTGTTTGTTGTATGAATGGTTAAAGAGACATAAATAATTAATATTGTCTTGGGAGCCCAAGAACCACTGGTATGGGACCATAATACAGTCAACATAATGAAATCCATGGACAATAAGTGGGCTTGAAAAATCGACTTCTGGTTCGATTGGGTAAAAGGAGGATACATCATTGAGTTCTCCATTGAATAAAATGATTCTTTCAACAAGGCAGAAAGAGAATTTGTGGTCGACCCTATAAATAGACTATTGGAAGAGATTTCCATCTGGATCAAGATGTTTTTTGTAGAAAAGGGGTTGATGCATATGGATCCCAATAGGATGGTTGATTAGACCCCGTTGCGTAGTGGGGGGGATGGAATGAAGGGGGAAAATAGAGAGGGGAAATGGATCCAGTGGGAGGGATCGAGAAGATGATGAGATGAGGTGAGAAGAAAATGGACCCATAAGAGTAGAAGAGAAGAAGAGCCAAGAGACATGAAATAATAATTGAGATAAGGAGGAAAGTTGAGAAGAGGAGTGATAAGAAGATAGCAAGGGTTGAAGGATGAGGGGTCAAACCCATAATGAAGATGAAGGAGACCACACTAGGAGGATGTGTGAGAGATAGCTCTGTGCCAAAGAGAAGCACAAAAGGAGAGAGGTCATCAAAGAGACGTGATGTTAGGAGTAGGGTATCGAGTGAGGATACCAAGAATAATGATAGTAGGGTCGAAGAAGACGAAGTTAGGTCCCCCTTGGATATTAAGAGATTTAGTCACATCAGAGGAAGATCAGGTGTCAAGTAGTAACTTTGAAACAATATAAGATGGCGATGGACCCCTTAGAGAAGG
Organism: Picea abies; assembly: GCA_900067695.1. Taxonomy (NCBI): domain Eukaryota; kingdom Viridiplantae; phylum Streptophyta; class Pinopsida; order Pinales; family Pinaceae; genus Picea; species Picea abies. The sequence continues at coordinate 8,371 of CBVK0101170481.1, forward strand.
GGAAGAGTCTTTAGCTATTGTGAATGGACTTGTGCAACTACAAGTAGGAATATATTTGGGATCCGTCACTGAAGATAATGAAAGAATATGGAGGAACCACTTCTTTGAACCACCTCCCTTGTGCATTTTTAATCATGGAGAAAGAACTAAAGAAAGTGAGAATATAGGAGTAGAATATAGGAGAAGAGAATATACGAGTGAAGAAGAGGTCGAAGTTAGAAATACTTTGAAAGGAAGATTTTCAATATCAGTATGAGTATCACCAACAACTAGTATTTAGTTAGGAGGAAGCAGTAGTATATTGAGTATGGAAAACCAAGACACAACTCTGAGGCTACTCATGTTCCATGGGATAGGTAGAGATGATGCAGAACAACATTGGTTTACATGTGAAGCTATATGGTATGTGAAGAGAATCACAGATGAAGCATCTAAGATAACACAACTAGAGACCACCTTCAGAGACATAGTTCTAATGTGGTATATGAAGTATAAGGAAACTGCAAAGACAACACATGCTAGGTCCCTAATAGAGATTAAGCGAGATCTACTTTGAGGGTTTCAGAATCCTAAGTCATAATCATAGTGTATCATTAAGATCATGGAGATCAAGCAGTAGACTGGAGAAACTTTATGGGACTATGAAAAATGGTTCAAGATATTGTTGGATAGAATGACATTTCAGATATAAGACGTTCACCATAGGGAGTCATTTATTGCAAGACTCCTACCCCACACTCAAGTATTTATCACCCAACATAAGGTGATGACTTAGGAGGAGGATGTGGAGATTGCAATGGACATAGAAGATACACCAAGAGGTGGTGATACGTTATTAGGGCTAGCGCAGGTGCAATCACATCTCACAAATCTCACAATGTAGTTACAAGGATAATACTAAGGTGGTATGTGAGCATGTGTGGTGTACTATGTGTCACATAAAATATTACCATAGGAATGAATATCCTACACTGGGGAAATAAATGGAGATGAGTGTGCCTAATCCATTTCCAAATGAAACTTATTATGAGTGGTGCGATATTTGCAGACAATGGGGACATATACCTCCTTGGTGCCCAACACTACAGAAATATCATAACACTATGCATTCTTTATTTTACGATTCTACAAATCCACAGAGCATGATGTGAGTGACTACTGGTCACTTCAATTTATGTAGAAGAACACTGTAGATCCCTTCCGGGTCTAAGATGAACACAAATCTTGCAACCACAGAGGTGCATATAGAGGAGGATACCAAGGTAGTACGCGAGGAGAATATGGATGCGGATGAGGATATGGAAGTGTTGGAGGTAGAACACCTATTTGCTTTAATTATGACGAAGTGGGCCACATATCACTATTTCGTACTAAATCGCATGCTCTTTGTGGGTAGTGTCATAGTACAAAACATGTCACAGAATATTTCCTATACTTGTTGGAAAAGTGAGAAGAGAAGAAGGCATACTGCAATATGGTGACTGCAGAGTTGTGTGGAGATCAAAAGACAAAGAAAGAAGGTGATGTATAGGTGGTAACTGTTGAGATTCAATAAGAAGATCCTAGTGAAAGATATGCACCTACACTAAGATGGAGCCTCAATCTATTTTTAGGTGGAAGTCTATTTTTAGATGATGAGAAAATTCTATTTATAGATGATGTCTATTAATAGATGGTGAGAAAATTCTATTTATAGATGTATGTCGACTATTATTATCCAGATTCAACAAGAAGATCCTAGTGAAAATTATGCACCTACACTAGGATGAAGCCTTGGGCTATTTTTAGGTGGAAGTCTATTTTTAGATGATGAGCAAATTCTATTTATAAATGATGTCTATTTATAGATGGTGAGAAAATTCTATTTATAGATGTATGTCGACTATTATTATCCCTTAATAATAGTTGGATAATAAATATTAATCTATTCTCAACGAGCACTTGAACTAGTTAACTGAAATGGAAAATCATATAGCTATAGGAAATTCGAGTTCAAAGGTTGACTGGTGGGACATGGAATTTGAATTAGTTGTAATTGAGTGATTTGAAGTTGTAACAGAGTTATATGT
>CBVK0101170486.1:0-11158 GCA_900067695.1 Picea abies
GCTCTTCCGATCTCACTTGATCTTTTGTTGATGGTCATGTGCTTTGTCCAATAGTTGCTCCCTAGTCTGCTACACTTCTACCAGCTATTGTATTCTTCTAATCATATCATCTGGTTCTCCCTGGTAGTCTTGGAAGAATTTTTCCACAGGCAAGGCGAGCTGAGAAGGAAATATGGCCTCAACTCCATACACAAGCTGGAAAGGAGAGACACCAAGAGAACTCTTTGTTGTCACTTGGTCAGACCATAGAGAAAATTTAATCTTTGAATCCCATGCTTTCTTATTGTCCTCTAACAGTCTTTTGGTTATCTTAATAAGGCTCTTGTTAGAGGACTCTGCCAATCCATTCCCTTGGGGGTAGTAAGGATTAGAGTGAATCAATGTGATTCCAAACTGTTCACAAAACTTAAGCAGTGGTTCAGCCTTGAAAGATGCAACATTATCCGTGACAATTCTGTTTGGACAACCAAATCTTGCCATAATATCCTCAAGAAAACTGATGATTACTTTGTGGGAAGCATTTCTTGTGGGGATGGCCTCTATCCACTTGGTAAAGTATTATGTGGCAGTCAAGATCCACCTATGCTGACCACTTGAAGCAGGATGAATTTCCCCAATAAAATCTAGGCCCCACTTTTGAAAGGGCCATGAAGCTACCATGGGTTTTAGTGGCAGAGACTTGAGTTGCTTCTTTCCAGAGAATTTTTTACACTTAACACAAGCCATGATCTTTGCACAGCCATCAGTAAAGAGACTAGGCCAAAAATACCTAGCCCTGAGAATTTTATAGGCTATGGTTCTCCAGAAGTGATGCCCCCCACATAAACTATCATGAAAATCATATATAATATTTTGGGCTTCCTGTGGGTCTAGGTATCTCAACAACACCCCTAAAGGGTCTTTCCAATATAAGACTTTAGACAATATTTAATTGATTTGAGCTTCAAAGCTCTTACCTTTCTCTTTTCCATGCCATCAGGAGGCTACTACTTCTGTAGGAAAAATATAATGTCTGTATACCAAATCCATCCTGCCAATGGGGGTGTGACTTGAGGATCTTCATCAGACAACTCAACTTGTTGATTCTCTGAAAAAATGTTGATGAAATTGACCCCCAAGGATTTACAATTAGATTCAGCTAGTAACCTAGATAAACCTTGACCTTTAACCAATTTGGTAGGCTTTATTTCAAGATCAAATTCAAGGATCTTGGCAATCCACATGCTCCTTCATCCATCTATGTCAGGCTGAATGAGGATCTCCTTCACAGAAGTTGAAGGGACATATGCAATGAATTTTGAATGTAGGACATAAAATCTGTAAGCTTTGAGAGCTTTAACCAACACATAGGCATGTTTTTCCATGATGTCATATTTTATTTCAACATCTCTCAGTGCCCTACTGAAAAAGGAAATGGGTTTCTCTAATCCTTCAACATTCTTCTGCAATAAAACAACTGCTATTGTGTCAGATGAAGAAAAAGAGAAAATCAGAAACTCCTTGGAGTAGTCAGGACTGATAAGCATAGGTGCTTTAGTCAAGGCCTTATTTATCTGATTGAAAGAATTACGAGCTTCAGAAGTCCACTTGATCCCATTTCCCTTCCTCAACATGGTTGTGATAAACTTTACCATCTCAGCAAAATTCGACACAAACCTTCTCAAAAAATTATTTTTTTCCCAAGAAGGACTGAACTTCTTTCTTGGATCTAGGGGGTGACAAAGTTTGGATATCTTCTACCCTGCTTGGATCAATCCTTACCCCCTCAGCTGACACAATGTGCCCCAACAGTTTCCCTTATTTCATGGCAAATAATGATTTCTTTGGATTTAACAATAGACCAAACTTTCTGCATTTCAAAAAGACCATTTTCAAATGGTCACGATGTTCTTCATCATATTTTGAGAACATTGTTATATCGTCCAAATAAATGACCACAAACTTGTCCTTTTCTCCAATAAAATCTATGTCCATGGTTCGCTGAAAGGTTTCTCCTGCATTCATCAATCCAAAGATCATCTTAGCATACATGAATGTACCCCAAGGAGTGGTGAAGGTTGTCTTCTCTATGTCTTCAGGCAAGACAGAGACTTGATTGTAGCCATAAAAACCATCAATCATAGACATTATGGATGCCCATGTCACCCTCTGTAATATGTGTTCCATCTTGGGAAAGGGGTAATTGTCTTTCTTAGAGCTTCTGTTCAGATTTCAGAAATTCACACAAAGTATGATTTCTCCATTTTTTTTTCTCACTAGGACCAAGTTGGCCACCCATTCAGAATACCTCAAAGGAATGATAATCTAGGCATCCAAAATATTTTTTACTTCTTTCTCCATAATGGGCAGTAGCATAAGATTTATTTGTCTCAACTTATTCCTAAATGGCTTGGACTCTTCCTTCAATGGGATCTTGTGCTCAATGATACTTGTGTCATATGTCCTAAGATCTTCATATGCCCAGGAAAACACATCAACAAACTCTTTTAACGGCTCAGCATATTCGGCCCTTTGCTCTCTTGACAAGCTGCTTGACAACTTGACAAATTTGGGATCTTTCTCTGTACCAATATTGTACTCAGTTATATCAGCATCATCAGCTGAGCCTTTAACCTTGACTTCCACATCATTCCCATCAAACAACCTTTATAAAGGAACTAGTCCCTTCGGAATATGATTGCTAGGCAACTGAACAACATGATGATTGGAAATTTTGTTTATAAAAACATTAGTACAAGGATTGCTTTCAGAATCATGATCTTGGTCAATATGTAATGCAGAGAATTCATCAACAGACTCGAGAATTTTTTTGATCTAAATATCATCCTCAAACACCTTCCAATGCTTGACATTGTCAGGTATAGAGGGTCTATATTTCACCTCCACATCATATTTGAGTTTAGGTGGCAATGGGACTCTAAAATGGCTTGCTGAAACAACCAAAGAATCAACCATGGTATTCTCCTTTCTTGGAATAAATTAAATGTTGAAAGCTAAGAAGAAACTGTGAATTAGGTTCCACACCTCATTTCTGTAAGTTCTAAGCCTAGGGTGCTTAGCTTGATAAATATTTTTGATCTGATGAATAATTAGCTTTGCATCCCCAAATATTGATAGCTCTTCAATTCCCATGTCTTTCGCAGCCCTTAAACCCAAAACAAGAGCTTCATACTCTGCCACATTGTTGGTGGCTTCAAATTCCAACTTGTATGATAGAGGTATAGTCTCTTGATAAGGTGAAACGAAGATTACTCTAGCACCAACACCTTCCTTAGAAGAGGCTCCATCAAATAACATCTTCCAAACATGGGTAGTTGGAGGAGGGTTTTCACAAAAAGTGATGGACTGTTTTCTGATTTTAAGAGGGCTTTCAGGAGCATTAGTGAGCCACAATATCTTGGATCCCAAATTGGTGTCAAGGGAAAAAATAGGATGGTTGGTGGTATCTGCTTCATCACTAATGATGTAGGCCAATTGAGCTTCCCTGTAAATTCTTCTATGCTCACCCCCAAATACAGGAACAATGGCATATGTGAGGTCCATCTGTAAATTCCCCCCAAGTATTTTTATCCAAGATCTTGACAATAGCATGCCAAACTTGGGGGGAACATCAGCCACTACAATGTCCGTGACCACACTTTTCATGGGAAACTGAAATAAGGTCACAACCAGATCTTTGATGACCCCAAGACACTTCACTTTCCTAGAGTCAAAGGAATATAAGTCATGGTAGGCCTTTGTGATCTCTAATCCAAGTTCATCCATGACTGCTTTGGGCATGAGATTGTGAGATGTCCCTGAGTCTAACAAACAATTATGAAACACCTTATTATGTATGTTCAGTGACGTATAAAAGGGAGGAGAAAAAACATCTCTATCTTATATAAAAGGACCTAAGATGACTGCTGGCTTTTCATCTTGGAGATTTAATGAATCAATGGTATTTGAGGAGGATTCGAGCAACAAATCATGGGAAATATATTTTCTAAATTCTTTAATTTTTATCAGTTCTAAAAATGGTATAGGGATCTTGATTTTTTGGACCTCATTTTCAAAGCTGAAGGAAGATGGAGATTTCAAAATCTACTTGACTTATGGGGTAGGATCTTCAATCAAAACTGGGGGGGTTTGAGCATCTTTTTTCTTGCTACCAACTATCATAGCCTTGGAAAAATTCTATGTTTTTGAGGGATGATCTGAAGCATTAGTCTTTTCCCCCTTCCTTTTAGATCTCATATTATATTTATTAGGATTCTCTTTTGCCTTCTTTCCCTTACTTAATTCATTTATTTTATTATCCATCAAGGACTCCCCATATGCAGACTTGGTCAAGTGAGGGGATGGAGGGGTGTCACCCAAGCAATGGATCTCAGGATCATCTTCTTCATCCTCTTCATCTTCTTCATCTACAAGGTTGTTTTGTAAAGGGATTTGGATCCTTTGATCATCTCTTCCTTTGTTTCTGGGCTCTCTTGGAAGTATCTGAGGAGCATTATTAGGTCTCCTGAAGGTACCTCTGTTATCAACATTTTGAGTACTTCTATAGGTCTATCTTGCTTCAAGTTTTACCTTTTCCATATCAGCAGAAAGAGATTTTACTAATTTTATAAGCTCATCGTCTTGAGAGTGGGCAGCAGAGGAAGAGGTTGAAGTTTCAGACCTTCCCCTTCTTTTGTCCCTGTCAGCCTTACTCCTAAGCTCATCAACTGCCATAATATTGGATTCTACTTCAATGGATGCATCTATCATATGAGTCAAGGAGGTAGCTCTCCTTTCTCTTAACATGAGGCATAAATGAGGGTCAAAAGAACTACAATAAGTAATCTTTGCAGAGGTTTCTGTAGGCTTAACCTCAGTGGGAATTTTGCTATACATTTTATTAAATCTCTTTGAGAAGTCAGAAACAGATTCCCCTTCCTTTTTCTTCAGTGATCCAAACTCTGTAATATAGTAAAGAAAATCCTTTATATCCCCCCAATTATTTAAGAAGGATTCATCTAGGGCTACAATCCCATCAATAGATCCAACAGGCAAGGCCCTAAACCACTTCCTAGACTTTCCCTAAAGGCTATGAACAAAAATCCTCATCCATACATCTGCATCCATGATGACATGAAAATCTGTAAAACTATATAAGGCTTCAAGGTGTTCCTCTGCGGTTATGTCTCCCTTGCCTATGAACTTGGGCAACTGCTTAAGGTAGCCATCCACTGGGAGGGCATTCAGAGGTTGAGGCAAAACAAGAGGGGCATACCTAGCAGCTATTATAGCTTCCATCCTAGTTCTGGGGGGATTAGCTCTTGCCATTGGAGTGTGAATAGGAGGAGAAGCGGGAGGAAATGTAGTTCAGACAGGTGAGACTGGGACAATGCTTCTGGGAGATAAATATAAGGGGCTTGAGGGAATAGAGGTTTCTCCTTCTACAACCACAACAACTCTAATATGAAGAGGAGTAGGAAAGTATTATAAGGTCAAAGATCTCTCCTTCCACTTCACAACTTCGGGGGAGAAAGGGGTGTCAAAGCTCTCTCCTTCCAAACTAAGAATAGGCGGGGAGAAATCGATAGGAAAGCTCCTAAAACTTAAATTTATTGAAACTCCCGCAATTTTTATAATAGGAGAATCAAAAACAGTTACTGGAGTTTGTAAAGAGGGATTATGCAAATTATCAGAAAAACATGGTACAACAATGGAGGTACCTTTTTGAACGGTCTTTCCCAATCTGATAATTTCCTCTAGGTCAGCTTCAGACCTTGCTAGAGGCAGCAGTGAAGTGGACCTCGTGTGTCTACCTTTAGGATCTAGAACTGAAATAGTGGAGTCGAGACAGTGGAGTCACCAGGTGCAAGTTGCAATCTTCAATGGTACTGATATCTGATGCACCTTCAAAATCAGATCTTCTTTGTCGTTCTATCACAAGGAAATGTCTTCAATTCGTTCCCCGACAACGACGCTAGAAATGTTAGCACTAGAAGTCACCTCCAGATTGTGTTGGAGGTAAGCCCAGTACCCATCATATTTTATGTCACAGGTTGGTTTTAAAGAGGTCAAATGGGCGCAGACTCAAGATGATATCGTTTTAACTTAGAAAACTGGACTGGTATGCACATGCAGGTGAGGTCTTAATTAACTTCAGTCAGTAAGTTGGAGTAAGGGTGAATAGAGGGAAGACTTTGGTGAGGAGGGTGTAGAGGTCTGTCGTAGACATCAGGTCTTCTAGCAGCCTAAGGAGGAAAAGGTTCAAATACAAGATCCTCTTGGATTTAAAACTTCAGGAAACTGAAGAACGTAAATAACAACAATGCAATCAAACATACATTACAATACATTCAAAACAATCCATGTGAATCCTTCAATCATGGACACTTCAGTATCAGAGGCAAATAGGATGGAAAAGAAGTTGACTTTCATTAAACAAGAAGTCTCAGATCAAAATACATAACCAGAGAACCATAGTTCTTTATCAAAGTTTTACAATACGAGAGTGTAGCTCAACCATCGACCATAACAAAATATCAAAACTCCCTACTTATACTCAGAACTGTTGCAACCACCAGGAGCATGATCGAACCTTGGCATTTAAAGTTTTTAGTCGGTGCCTTCTCTGTCAGACTATGCAGGCCTTCTTATGTCAGACGTGAGCTTACCTCAGTTATGTGTTTTGCGGAAAATCTGTCCAGAAGGAAACCTCGGATTGTCAATTTGCACTCACGACCGTCTTCAGCCTGCTTTCAATTTATGGGGTGAGACAAGGTCTCAATTGCCGCCCCTATATTCAATAACTTCCTTCATTGGGATCAATACGAGGCCTAGCACCCATGAATGTTTCTAGGAGGTGCCCACGACTTCTTCAAGTCAATCTTGACGCCTCGAGGCTCTGCAAATCTTAATTTCGAATGGAATCTCCTCCGCTGAAAACTGAACTTGCTCGCTCGCTTGATTTGAGTTCATATTAGACCGCTCTAAGTGTTTCACTTTGCGCTCATGGATGTGGCCTGCGACCCTTGACAACTTTATGTGATAACTTTTGACCAAGGGGTCAAATACACACCCTTTGACTGGATTTTGAGGGTGTTTGAGCTTTTCAGACCTCAAACATTTTCATTCTTCCTGTGGAAATCATGGGCATAATGACACATGATTTACACCACAATTCTCCTGAGGGTAAACCTTAATTACTGCTTGAGTCCTATGAAGTATGCTGAAAATTCATGTGTTAACAGAAATTATGTCCACAAGCCCGTGGGAAGAGTATAATGGAGGTATGCTTCTTGCTAGAATCCCTTGGAGATATAAGGAAGCTTGGTATGCCCTCAAGTCCCAATTTGAGTTTCCATCTTACATGACAACTCTGTGGCCTGCGGGAAGATTTATCATGCTACATGGAAACTATGCCCATAGCCCCATGGGTATATTTTAATGGAGGCATGCTTCTTGCTAGACTCCCTTGGAGATATAAGGAAACTTGGTATGCCCTCAAGTCCCAATTTGAGTTTCCATCCCACATGGAAACTCTGTGGCATGTGGGCATATTATAATGGAGGCATGATTCTTGCTAGACTCCCTTGGAGTTATAAGAAAGCTTGGTATGCTCTCAAGTCCCAATTTGGATTATATTACCCAAAGAAGGAATACATAGACATAAATTTATCCTATATGGTTGAATTTCCACAGTGGCACTAAGAGGGTCCTTAAAAGACTTGGCAGGACCACACCCTTTCAGAAAAATACCTATTTATTTGATTATGGGGGAGTTAGGGGTTACAAAGTGCTAGGAGAGGCTATGTCATTAGACCTTTAGAATATTCGTTTCTCCAACTCCTAGGGAACTATGAAAATATATATGTCTAAGGCTTGTTATGTTATGAATGTTTCTCACATGAAGAGTCAATGAACATTCTTTTTTCCCAAGCGTAATGAACAATCTTATTTCCCTTGGGATCATGAAGACCCCCCCCACACCTACCGCCCCTATAAAACCACCCAAACTATAGCCAATTAAAACAAACAGATTAAATATAAACCCAAAATCTTTCCTTTAAAATATTTTCCTATGGATAATAAATTCCCTATTTAAGATACATGGAAAGTGCACCTAATTTCTCTAAGTTTTCCATTCTTCACTTATACCCATCATGCCCTCACCTTAATACTAGATGGACAATCAAACATAAATGAATGTGGCCACGATGTATGAATTTCCCTTCTTAGAATACATCCAAAAGTAATTGAACAAAGAGGGCAGAGGGATGGTAGTTTGATGATTACAGGTACACTAAGACATCAGGACTTGTAAACAAAGCCTTACACTGACACATCAGGACCTTCAAAGTAATCCTTTCTTCAAACATACCAAAATATGTGAAACAAGATTTTTTTACTGGTAGTAGCAAGCATATGTCATCTCATGAGTCAATGATCTATGTACTATCCCCATAACAAAGTATTTTCATAATAGTTCCTAATGGTGCCCATATTATGACACATGTAGGCCAAAGATTTAATTTATTGGGCCATCATGGTGGCTTCAAATTAGTCCATTTTCCATGGGCATTAAAATACTCTTCTAGGCCCTACAATGTTGGTGTTCCTACTCGAACCATATACATGGCATGAGAAAGTCTATTCTTGGTAAACAAAACGTCACAATGGTGTCTGTATAACACATGTAGGGAAAATATTTCTTTATAGGGGTTGCAGTGAAGTGGTTTGGGAACAAATGCATGGAACATGAGCACGATACATCTCTTTTAGGACCTAAGACATTAGTGTTCACCCTTAGACAATGTTCAAGGCACTAAGAACCATCCCTAGTGAGAAAAACCTCATAGTGGTTCCCATAAACACCTCTAGGTCAAATATTCACCTTATAGGCATTGGGTGGTGGTTTTGGACCATGTGCATAGTCCATGCTATTGAAACACTTTTAGGCCCTAGGATGTCAATGGTGTTTCTCCTTAGATGATTTTCAAGTCCCCAAGAACCATCCTTGGTGGGAAAAACCTCACAATGACACCCACACGACACCTATATACCTAAGGTTTATATTGAAGGAAAACGATGTTCTCTATCGCCCAATTGCCCAAGAAGCTCCAATTAACCTATACCTCATGTCAAACATGTATCAAGCCCCTTTAATGATGAATATGAACATTGGCCTACTCTTTAATAATGTACATATTTGGTATCCCTAGTGATAAAAACCTCACATTGGTGCCTATAAACACCTATAAGCCAAAGATTCACCTTATAAGCATTAGGTGGTGGTTTTGGACCATGTGCATAGTCCACAATATTAAACAATAAAATAAATTTTAGGACCTAAGAAAATGGTGTTTATCCTTATATGATGTCCAAGGCCCCAAGAACCATCCTTGGTGGGAAAAACCTCACAATGGTACCCATACAACACCTATATACCTAGGGTTTATATTGAAGGAAAACAATGTCCCCTATTTCCCAATTGCCCAGTAAGCCCCAATTAACCTGAATCTCATGTAAAACATGTATCAAACCCCTTTAATGATGAAGTTGAATATTGACCTACTCTTTAATAATGTGCATCTTTGGTATCCCACTTCTAATTTTAAAAACACCATTTTAAAACCTACTCTTTGAACATGTACATCTTTGGTATCCCACTTCTTAACTCTAAAAATGCTATTTTAGAACCCAATCATAATTTAGTTTTCAATTATAAATAAAATCACTTTCTAATGTTTATCAAGGTAAAACTTGGTCAATCTTATAAGTTACTTTTAGATTGTAAATAAAATTACTTTTTGAAAGTTATGTTAATGTAGATTATATGAAATAGTCAAACACGTTTTTCAATTTGGAAGTTGAAGGATGAAAAGGGTGGGGGCAGATAATAGGGAAATATTAATAATATTTCCTTATTTTTAACGAGTTACCGAAATGATACAAGTTAATACGTTAAAGCAATACTTCGTCAAGGCAGAGCAATTTGGGGGCATTAAAAGAATTTCCTTGGGAAGACTTCGTGAAGTAAGGAGGCATTGGAAGGCCACCCTGGGTTGACTTCACCCTTTAGCTGAAAATTAGAAGGGTCAATCAAAATATGTCTTCGAAGAATTTACCTTGAAAGACCAACTCAGGTGAAATTTAGAAGGATTAATTAGGACTTGAATGGATTGACCTTTCATTTAGGATCTGATAATACCTTTAAAACCCTTCTCGTTTTCCCGTATTTATTCCCCTAAAATAAATAAAAGTCCAACTCTTCCCACAATTAGAGAAACTGAGATCATATATGTTAGATAAGGGGGCAAGACTTTACCAACCGGGTTTATCAGGACCTTACTAGGTTAACCTTTAAGGACCTTACCTTCGTAGAACTCAGGTAAGACCAGGACCTTACCAAGTGAAAATTAGAAGGGTTTACCTTTCATGACCTTTGGTTATGGTGTATTTTCCTCTACTATTACGCTTATATAAGAGGCAAGCCTACTCCTGATCTCAAGATGAGAGCCTATAATCCCAATGGTGAATCAAAGTGTCTTTCAGGGATGGCTACTCGCCTGGTAGCTAAGCTAACCATTAGCGCTTGAGCGAAGCCAATGTGGAGGTGCGTACGCTACTTTGTGGGCTCTATGCCTACCGAGGGTCTTGATCGATCATGGTGGCCTTCCCTCAACTTACTCACTTGGGTAGGGGAAAGGATAGAGCTGATCACCCATCTTACTGCAGATGAGACACTGAAATACATCTTAACACATGGATATTGTTTCACTAGTGGCTTAACACAGGGCTTTTGTAGTGTCTTTCGGGGATGGTTGTATCTATCCCTAACCTGGATAGATATAGGGAAGGTGCTCATCGGTAGGTCGCTCACCCATTCACTTTATGGATGGTAGGTAGGAGGGGATTTATCACTACTACATATTGGAAAATTTGCGACGACTACTTGCGATGAAAGTAAAGAGGGTGAAAAGGGTGATTGTAGATGTTATTTTCGTTGCAAAAAATGTTGCACTACATGTCCCGTAAGAATTTTAATAGCAATAACTAAAAAACATTGTAGGAAATATGAGCACATTGATGGGGGATCGAATGAATATCGTCCCGTGGTAATTAGCTATATATTCATTATCTGTTTTTATATTGTCGATTATATATATATATATATATATATATA